>BLSH010461889.1:454055-471501 GCA_018402905.1 Glandirana rugosa | reverse complement strand
GGTCTTTACTAATGGAGGAGGGGGTTTGTCCTGCAGGGGGGTCTGTAGTGTCGGAAGGGGGCTATATTGAGGGAGGGGGTCCATACTGATGGAGAGGTCTGCACTAATGGAGGGGGTCTGTATTGATGGGGGTCTGTACTGAGGGAGGAGGAGTCTATATGGATGGAGAGGTCTGTACTGATGGAGGAGTGTCTATACTGAGGGAGGGAGGTCTGTACAGGGGGAGGGGGTGTATACTGAGGGGGGAGGTCTATACTGAGGGAGGGGGGTCTGTACCGAGGGGGATGTATGCTGGGGGAGGGGGTTTATACTTAGTGAGGGGGTCTATACTGATGGAGGGGGGCCTGTACTTAGTGGAGGGGGGTCAGTACTAAGGGAGGACTATAACTGGTATAAGGGGAGGTCTGTACTGATGGAGGGGGTCTATACTGGGGGGTTGCCACCATGTTTTTCCGCACTGGGTGACACCAACTCTAGTGGCGCCACTGCTGGGGTCACTGATCACTGCACTGCTGAGGACAGTGACCAGGCTGTACTGCTGGGGGCACTGACCAGGCTGCACTGCTGTGGGCACTGACCAGGCTGCACTGCTGGGGGTACTGACCAGGCTGCACTGCTGGGGGCACTGATCAGGCTGCACTACTGGGAGCACTGACCAGGCTGCACTGCTGGGGGCACTGATCTGGCTGCACTGCTGGGGGCACTGACTAGGCTGCACTGCTGGGGGCACTGACCAGGCTGCGCTGCTGGGGGCACTGATCAGGCTGCACAGCTGGGAGCACTGATCGGGTTGCATTGCTGGGGGCACTGACCAGGCTGCACTGCTGGGATCACTGATCAGGCTGAACTGCTGGGGGTACTGACCAGGCTGCACTGCTGGGGGGCACTGACCAAATTGCACTGCTGAGGACACTGACCAGGCTGCACTGCTGAGGACACTTATCAGGCTACACTGTTGGGGGGCACTGATCTGGCTGCATTGCTGGGGGCACTGATCAGGCTGCATTGCTGGGGGCACTGATCAGGCTGCATTGCTGGGGGCACTGACCAGGCTGCATTGCTGGGGGCACTGATCAGGCTGCACTGCTGGGGGCACTGATCAGGCTCCATTGATGGGGTCACTGATCAGGCTAAATTGCTGGGCAACTGGTAAGGCTGCATTTGATGGGCACTGAGGGGCACTTTGCACAATCAACACAGACAGCCTGAGGACATTGTGTGTGTGTGTGTGTATACACACACACGCGCGCTTTTTTATTTTTGAGGTAGGGGCGGGTATCCCACACTTTTTTTGGGTGAGTTTACACTTTTGTGTGATAATCTTATGATTCTGTGACTTATGTTGGTCTTCAAGTATGCTTTAGGCCTCATACACACGGGCGTTTTTGGGCATTTTGAAAACGCCAACGTTTTTGAGCAGTAGAGGGCGTCGGCATTAGTGAGCTGTAACTAGTTAGTGCGACTTCCATTCAAATATCCCCATAGGGAACCATTGATTTTGAATAGAGGCAGAAAAACGCAGCAGAAATCTAGCGTGGAAAAACATGCATTGACGTCAATGCAAAATGCCGAAAACAACGCCGATTTTTCCCTGACGTCGGGCCCGACGTTTGGCTTATTTTTTTGCATACGCCCGTGTTTATGAGACCTTAAAATTAATATTGTAATGTTGTGGAAATCATAAAGTATGAAAATATAACATTTCATCATGGTGTGCCAAATATTAACCACTTCCCGACCGCCGTATGCAGAATGACGGCCGGGAAGTGGCTCAGTTATCCTGACTGGACGTCATATGACGTCCTCAGGATAACAAGCCGTCGCGTCCCCGGGGGGGCGCGCATCGCGGCGATCGGTGGTGTGGGGGGTCAGTCTGACCCCCCGCAATGCCGATCTCGGTAAAGTGCTTCGATCCGAAGCACTTTACCATGTGACCAATCACGGCTGGTCACAGTGTAATACAGGAAAGCCGTTTATCGGCTTTCCTGTACTCAGGTCTGCAGACCTGATGAGGGGAGAGCCGATCGGCTGCATCCCTGACAGGGAGGGTTTGTGCTGATGATTTATCAGCACAGCCCTCCCTCGGATCGCCACCCTAGACCACCAGGGAGCCTGCCCAGTGATGAGCCCACCCAGGACCACCAGGGAGCCGACCAGGGACCACCAGGGAGCGATCTGGACCACCAGGGAAACCCCCCTAGACCACCAGGTAAGTGACTAAGTGCTCAGGTCCACCTTCACTCAGTGCCACCTTCAGATGCCACCCTAGACCACCAGGGAATGAGCCCCTATTAATGTATATGCCCACCAGTGCCCAACAGTGCCCCTATCAGTGCCCACCAGTGCCCCTATCAGTGTGTACCAGTGCCACACATCAGTGCCCACCATTGCCACCTACCAGTGCCCACCTATCAGTGCCCATCAGTGCCACCTATCAGTGCCCAGTGCCGCCTATGAGTGCCAATCAGTGCTGTCCATTAGTGCCCATCAGTGCCGCTTAGCAGTGTCCGTCATTGCTGCATATCAGTGCCCATCAGTGCTGTATATCAGTGCCACCTCTCAGCACCCGTCAATGCTGCTTATCAGTGCCGCCTAACAGTGCTCATCATCGCTGCATATAAGTGCCGCCTCATCAGTGCCAATCAGTACTGCCACATCAGTGCCCGTCAGTGTAGCCTCATCAGTGCCCACCAGTGATGGAGAAAATTTACTTATTTACAAAGTTTTGTGACAAAAATAGAGAATTTTTTTTTTTTTTTCAAAAATTTCGGTCTTTTTTTATTTGTAGCGCAAAAAATAAAAACCGCAGGGCTGATCAAATACCACCAAAAGAAAGCTCTATTTGTGGGAACAAAATGATAAAAACTTTGTTTGGGTACAGCATTGCATGACCGCGCAATTGTCATTCAAAGCGCAACAGCACTGAAAACTGAAAATTGGTCTGGTAGTAAAGGGTTCTAAGTGCATAGTATTGAAGTGGTTAAAGAGAAACTATAGTGGTCCTGTTTTAGGTTTAGACTCATTAAAAAAAAAAAATATATATATATATATATATATATATATGTTTTTAAAGTAACATTTTATATATGTTTAATTACTATATGCATGCAATATTTGTTTACCAGAGCACTATAAGTTTTCTGCCATTGAAGACTGCCTCTGGATGAAACCTCTGACTAAGCCATTTGAAAAGGGAAGAGTCACTGCACTGTGTGTGTAAATTTAAAGTGGAATAAAAGGCTAGAAAATACTATGCTTAACCACTTCACCCCCAGAAGGATTTTCCACTGTAGGACCAGAGCACTTTTTGCGATTTGGCACATAGAGCTTTCTTTTGGTGGTATTTGATCACCTCTGCGTCATTTCTGATCACCACTATGAACAAAAAAAGAGCAACATTTTTGCAAAAAAAAAAAAAAAACAATATTTCTTACTTTTTGGAAAATACAAATAAAAAAAAAAATCTAAAAAAAAATGTATTCATCGGTTTTGGCCGATTTATATTCTTCCTCATATTTTTGGTAAAAAAAAATCGCAATCGGCATTTATTGATTGGTTTGTGCAAAAGTTGCAGCGTTTGCGAACCATAGGGAATCGATTTCTAGTGATTTCTAGTGTTTTTACATTTTTTTTTTTACTAGTAACGGGGCTTTGATATTGGGGCGGACATGTCGGACATTTTTACACTTTTTTGGGACCAATGCCTTTCATACAGCAATCAGAAATTTAAATTTCCACTGATTATTGTATAAATGTCATTGGCAGTGAATGGGTTAACCTGCAGGGGGAGATCTAGGGGCTAACTGTGTCCCCTAGGCGTGTTCTAACTGTGAGAGGGCTGGGCTACCATGGGCATAAGAGATCTAACTGATCTCAGTGACAGGGATCAGTAAATCTCTTACATGCCCACTGACAGAGCAGGGAACCACCGTGTTTACATTGGCGGTTCCCCGTTCTTTCTCTCTGGCAGGTCATCGCGGCCCGCCGGCAGACGTTGGGTCCGCCCGAGCCGCGGGCACACTCCTGCAGAGTGCGGGGGCATGAAAGCGCGCCACCGACAGCGAGCTCCCACCTGCTAACTGCGTACACGCGGATCGCCACTTATATACAGCGATTCGCAAGACAGTGCCACACTGCCGCCATATATATACAGTAGGCGGTCGGGAACTGGTTACAACTGCTCCTGCCCCCTTCCTAGCTCCTATACTAACTACCCAGTAGAAGGAAGATGCTTGTACTTACCTATCCTATACCTATTTGGACCTGTGTGTCTCCCAGGAAGCAGCGGGGGGGGGGGCTCCACTTTAAGATAAACATTTTCTCCATTTCAAATAATGGAAGCATGTTTTCTGTGTGTGTATGAAAGCTGCAGACTACCCTTTCTCATATTCTAGGTGCTGGGTGTAATTCTCAGCATCTGATCTTATTCTGTGTGTTTGAACATCACATTGTAAAAGTCTTCTGCTCTGTATGCTGAGTATGTCCCTGTTAACAGCTTGACAACTCAGTATGATACACGCAAGCACTTTTTTGGTGCTGTTTAATGAATGGACACACTTCAGCTAATAGATAACCTTGCTTTTTAGTCCCAGACGTGTGCCTACTGCCGTAGAGGGTGACCCCAGAAGAGCCTAAGGGATCAGCATGCAGCTCAGCTGGACTGGGGTTGCTCAGGCAACAATAGAAGTTAAACATGAAGATGACCTGGGGGATACAGATAATCAGACAACATTCTGACTGTGACATTCTTGACAATGAAAGATAGGTTCAGCAATATTTCTTCTTATACTAACTCAGCTTATTTTTTTAATGGTGATTGGACTAAAGTGACTGTGACACCTTTGTGGATTCAAATGCTGGGGCATTGTCCTGACACTCATTAGAACTGAAGAAGTGGCTTGAAAAAGTGTAAAACGTTTTAAACATTACAAAACAAGTCCAGTTAAATATGCTAGAGTGGGGGTCTATACCGGGGGAAATATGTACTGGGGGGGGGGGATATGCTGGCGTAGATCTGTATTGGAGGGGGGGGGGGGATTTTGACTTATGGAGGAAGGTAAATTATATTGTATTCTGTCTACTGACCATGGCATTAAGCAATTTTGATGCCTGTACGCTGTGCATTACAGCCCCTGACCCCTGAACAATGGGCATTGCAGACCCCTGACCACTGCACTCTGTGCATTACAGCCAGGGCCACTGATAAGGCAGTACAACCAGTCCTCTTGTACTGGGCCCAGGCCCCATCAGCTGAACAGGGGGGCCCAGGGTAGCTTTATTGTTAATTTCTGCCTAAAGTAATAAATTGATTTTACTAGACCACGCCCCCTCTCCTACTTGCCTACCAGGGCTTAACCACTTCCTTACTGGGTACTTAAACCCCCCTCCTGCCCAGACCAATTTTCAGGTTTCAGCGCTGTCGCATTTTGAATGACAATTGCGCGGTCGTGCGACGTTGTACCCAAACAAAATTGATGTCCTTTTTTCCCCACAAATAGAGCTTTCTTTTGGTAGTATTTGATCACCTCGGTGGTTTTTATTTTTTGCGCTATAACCAAACAAAGAGCAACGATTTTGAAAAAAGAACAATATTTTTTACTTTTTGCTCTAATAAATATCCAAAAATAAACTATAAAAAAACAAATTATTAATTGGGTTTGGTCGATTTATATTCTTTTTGGTAAAAAAATTGCAATCTGCGTTTATTGATTGGTTTGCGCAAAAGTTATCGCATCTACAAACTATGGGAATTGATTTATTGCGTTTTTATTATTTTATTTATTTTTTCTACTAGTAATGGCGGCGATCCGCGATTTTTATCGGGACGTTGATATTGGGGCGGACATGTCGGACATTTTTGACACTTTTTTGGGACCAATGACATTTATACAGCGATCAGAAATTTAAATGTCCACTGATTACAGTATAAATGTCATTGGCAGTGAAGGGGTTAACCTGCAGGGGGCAGTGAAGGTGTTAACAGTGTTCCCTGGGTGTGTTCTAACTGTGGGGGGGATGGGTTGGCTGGGACATAACAGATCTAACTGATCCCAGTGACAGGGATCAGTAGATCTGCTTGTCCCCCTCTCACAGAACGGGGAACCGCCGTGTTTACATTGGCGGTTCCCCGTTCTACAGCTCTGAAGGCGATCGCGGGTCAGGAGCGGACATCGAGTCCGCCCGACCCGCGGGCACGCCCACGCTGTGCGCGGCGTGCGCGCATGCTGCCGCCGCCTGTGAGTGAGCGCCGGGAGCGTGCAAAGGGGCGGACGTCCATGGACGTCCACCCGGAGATTGAGATCCGCGCTGTAGACGTCTTTCGTCTATAGCGCGGATCTCAATCGGTTAAATTGCATTTCCCTGTGCCTCATCAGGTCAATAGAGGGGCCCAAGAGGTGGGAGCAGAGGAGTGTTTTTTTTTTTTTTCATTTTTCAGGTGTGGGAGGATAAAGTCAGTGCCGCTGTTCCACTGCACTGGGTGGGGTGGGTAGGATGTAAGCGGTGTTGGGGGGGCCCCATCAGGAAGGCTGTATGGGGCCCCATGATTTCTAACAGCTGGAGTTTGAACCTCCCCCAGGAAAAAAAAAATATCTGCTGCCCTGATGTGACTAACCACTGCTAGTTCAATAAGTTAAAAAGAGAAATGGTCTGATTGCTGTCTCTATTTATGACACACCTTCATCCCCATATAGCATACAATAAAAGCAAAATTTTGCCAGTGGGACTTTATATGATGTGAGCATAAGGTCAACACTAGTAATTGGAATAAACAGATGTATTTATAATATGTATAAACATCAGCATAAGAATAGACATGGACATCATATCCATTGACAATAGCATAATACAAATGCTTACAACTAAAAACATATATATGCTGAGATACTGTAATAGTAATGATGAAGGTGATAAAAGTATACAATGCATCTGTAATCTCAACACGTTTTGCAAGCTCTGCTCGCTTCCTCAGGAGTGAATGCAGGGTATCTATAAAATAGATTCCAATTGGGATATAACACACAGTAAATGGTTGTGGTTGGACAGAAAGCAGGGGGCCTCTACAGGGAACCCCATACTTACAAATGGGTCAATTGCCTCCAAGGATTGACCCCCAAAATTGACAATGAAGAGCGTCCAGCCCGGGAGCTGAAAGGGTGAAACCGGCAACACCCAACCGGAGACCAGATGGAGGGAAAGCATGACGAGGAAAATATGGAAAAAGATGTGTCACTGGATAACCCTCATAATCCATCAGTGACGTATAGCTGTAAATATATATATATATATATATATATATATGTAGTATATAGTATATAATGCATCTAGATACACTGAAGTATATAATTACTATATCGTGTCACTGAGTACGTGGGCGTGGGGCCAGGAATGCAAGAAAAAAGCTGATGAAAAGGAAGAGAAAAGTGGAATAAAGTGTGAGTGTGTAGTTGAAAATGAGAGAAGTGAGAAAATCCTGTTGAAAGACTGTTATACTTAAGGAATAATAAGGAGAGTGAGAGTGAATGCATGTGCATTAACCAGTTGGGATGTGTGTATTGGTGAGAAAATATAAGGATACAGCCATGAATGGCCGATTGTGATACAAGCATGGTGCTTACCAGAGATGTGGGGATAATACCATAATAAACCAAGTATATACTGATGGATTATGGTTATGGGGGTTATCCAGGGACACATCTTTTTCCATATTCTCCTCGTCATGCTTGCCCTCCACCTGGTCTCCGGTTGGGTGTTGCCGGTTTCAGCCCTTCAGCTCCCAGGCTGGACGCTCTTCGTTTGCCACCTTTGGGGATCAATCCTTGGAGACAATTGACCCATTTGTAAGTACGGGGTTCCCTGTAGAGGCCTCCTGCTTTCTGTCCAGCCACAACCATTTACTGTGTGTTATATCCCAATTGGAATCTATTTTATAGATACCCTGCATCCACTCCTGAGGAAGTGAGCATAGCTTGCGAATCGCATCAGATTACAGATGCATTGTATACTTTTATCACCTTCATCATTACTTTTATCTCAACATATATATGTTTTAGGTTGTAAGAATTTGTATTATGCTATAGTCAACGGATATGATGTCCATGTCTATTCTTATGTTGATGCTTATACATATTCTAAATAAATCTGTTTACTCCAATTACTTGTGTTGACCTTATGCTCACATCATATAAAGTCCCACGGGAGAAATTTAATTTTTATTGTATAACTCAATAAGTTGGTTGTTTGGGTCAAGAGAAGCCCAGTATTTTAATGAAAGCTGTTTTGGAGACAATAGAGGGTCGGGCCTATTTAACTCTGTTTCTATCTTTCTCTACAAAGGATAATTCACTGGAAATTGAAACAGATATATCTAGCAGCAATGCTTTAATCATACACTATTGTACTGCTGAAAATATCAAGCAGATCAAGGTCACATTATGCAAAATAAAGGAAATTGCTAAAAAAAAAATTCACAAAAAATATCAGATACAACGTATAATAACAGCTAACATTTTTAGACAAGCGCAGTGGTATGGGAGACAGGTTATTTATACGTTTTAGATAATTTAATAATAAATATAATTTTAGTCCTTTGGATCTGATACACTGTGAAGATAAAGCATGTCGTCGTCATATTTTGCAGTATCAGATGTCTTTATTCTACAAAGGACATGATGACCTGTTTCTAAATGTTTCAAGACCATAAGAGTAGATCTTGACATCTATTACATTTTCTTGTAATTTTCTTGTAATATTGCTTCCAATTTCTGCAAAATGTATTTCACCTTCTGCTTTTTTTTTTTATAATATACGTTCATTCCTCTTCTCTTGTTCTTAGGCTTGTTTTTCCCCTTTTCTAGTTTTGCATGATCTAAAAAGTTTCCTTAGGTTTATCTCCTTTTTTGTTGCTTAGGCAATATGGGTCAAGAGAATTGGAAATGATTTCCTCTTATTTTGCAACTGCCAGTGCCTCATCAATGCGGATTGATTCTATCTGGTGACTTCAGAATGCAAGGGGTCCCTATAGGTATTCCCTATAGGGTTATTATTCCATTATTCTTTATTTTGAGTATACACAGGACTGAGCGAAAAAATATAGAAGATATCTAATATTTTAGTATCTTTAGGCCTTTCTGAATGATTAGCTTTGATAGTCAGACTGACTTAACCAGTTGCCGACTGCCCACCGTGGCTTGACGACGGCAACTTGGTTCGTTATCGCGAAACGCCGTCAGGTGCCGGTGGCCACTGCGCTCACGGCACAGGCACTACAATCGGATTCGATAGAGGACCGATCAGTCTACATGGCTAGGCCAATAATATTTGGCCTGACCCTTCCGATCAGTCCTGGCCAATGGTATTGCACCTCTGCCTCTGTAATGTAAGCAGAGGCAAAGGAAATGAGCTCATCTTCCTCCCTGAAGCCCTTTTCAGGTCCGGTGAGAAAGAGAGAGCTTCTAATAGTGAGTTGCACAACACCACACTGACACCAGGACAGTTAGGCACATTTTTAACCCTTTGATTTCCCCCTGCCCCTCCCCAGTTAACCCCTTTATTGCTGTCACCCCCTGTCACAGTGTCATATACTGCAATGATCTGATTTTTACTGATCGCTGTACTTGTGACCCTTGTGACACTAATCAGTGTTGGGGTAGGTTAGTAGTAGGCCTAGGTAGGTATAAATACCCCCCCTTGCCCCCCAATAAAGTTTTTAACCCCTTGATTGCCCCCTGTCACCTGTGATCACTGTATAAGTGTCACAGGAGACGTTTGTTAGATAGATAGCTTTCTTTCCATCAGGGCACCCGCCGTATATATAGATATATATAACTAATAAAGGTTTTAACCCCTGATTGCTCGGCGGTGACACCAATTAGGTTTTAGCGTGCATTAGGGTCAGCATAAACAACAGGCAGGGCCAGTTAGTTAAATACTCTGACACGCATACACACACATTAGATAGGTGTTAGATACTATTGTAGTATCTGATCAGATCAATATCTGCGATCAGATCAGATACTACAATAGATATATGTTAGCGTCCCCAGTAGATTAGTGTTCTAAAAAATGCAGCGTTAGCAGGATCAGCCCAGATACCTGCTAGCACCTGCGTGTAGCCCCTTCGCCCAGCCCAGCCCACCCAAGTGCAGGATCAATAGATCGCGGACACTTACAAAACACAGAACACATATCTGCAGCATTCGCAGAGATTATGCCCAATCCCTGCGAAATCTGACAGTGATTTTGGTGTCATTTGAAACAGGCTCTGACAACCAGGTGCGCTTTTTTGCCTGTGAGTCACACTAATGTACGTATCAAATTTAGAAAGTCCAAAATGTCCAATCGAACGTACACTAGTGAAGAGGCCTATTGCTGAGTATGACAGACGAGAGTGATGGGGAAGCTCCACTGTCAGAATCAGGCTCAGCATACGAACCAGTAAACAGCAGCGGCACTCTGTCAGATAGCCCTGACGACGGAACGGTCTCTGCTATGGTCAGGCGTACCCGATCCCGTTCTGTTGATGCTGAGGTGTAAGAACCGCAGGGCTCTCGTATGGAGCAGAGAGTCAGTACTAGTGCCGCTACTCCTTCTGGTGAACTGGCAAGCACCAGCGGCCTAGTGCATACTGGTCGTAGACGAGGCAGCACTGCAGTAACACGTGGTGATGTGTTGAGTCCCATAAGCGCAGTTCAAGCTGGTGTGGCTAGCACAAGTAATGTCCCGCAGCCACAAAGAAGATGAACACAGGCCCGCAGAGCCCATAGTGCCCTTCCCGCTGAATTTGCTAACCCTGATTGGCAACCCCCCACTGATTCAGCACCCGTACTTCCCCCATTCACTGGCCAACCCGGAATCACAGTGAATACAGTTGATTTTACGCCCATCCATTTTTATTTGCTGTATTTCACGGAAGATCTTTATAGATCTATAGTGGACCAAAGCAATTTGTATGCTGGTCAATTCATTGCTGCTAATCCACATTTGACACTTGCCAGAAACTGGAAACCAATCACGGTTCCAGAATTTTAGACCTTTCCTTCCTCATGGGCATAACAAAAAAACTGAGTTGCGGTCATATTGGTCCACTGACCCAATTCATCACATGCCCATGTTCTCTGCTTGCATGGCCAGGACACGATACAAGCAGATTTTGCGGTTCATGCACTTCAGTGACAAGGAACTCTGTCGTCCACGGGGTGACCCTGAATATGACCGGCTCTACAAAATTCGACCCCTTATAAACCACTTCAACACCCAGTTTGCTGCACTTTTTATTCCCAACCAAGTTGTTTGCTTGGACGAGTCTCTGGTTAAATTTTCTGACCGTCTTGCTTTCAAACAGTACGTCCCCAGCAAGCGTGCCATATACGGGGTCAAACTGTATAAGCTCTATGACAGGGCCACGGGCTATACATGTAGCTTCATGGTTTATGGGTGCAAAGACAGTCACGTAGAGCCGGAAAGGATGCCCAGACTACAGCGCTGGCAAGATTGTGTGGAGCTTGGTGTCACCCTTATTTGGAAAGGGGTACCACTTGTACGTGGACAATTATTACACGAGCGTGCCACTTTTTAGTCACTTGTTTGATCACCAAATTGGGGCATGTGGCACCGTGCGAACTAATCGCCGGGGCTCCCCCCAACGGCTTGTAGGTTCCCATCTTAGACAGGGGGAGAGAGACTGCTTTAAGTGTAATAATTTGCTCGCGATGAAGTGGAGGGACAATCGGAATGTTTTCGTTCTGACCTCCCTTCATGCAGATATGACCGTCCAAATTCCTACGACGAATGTTGTTTTGGAGAAACCCCTCTGTGCCCATGATTATAACCTAAATATGGGAGGGGTGGACCTTAACAACCAGTTATTGGCGCTGTACCTAATTACCGTAAGGCCAGACGCTGGTTCAAAAAAGTGTTTGTATACATTTTTCAATTGACTTTGCTGAACACTCATGTCTTATACAGAGCGTCAGGACGGATGGGATCCTTCCTCAAATTCCTGGAAGAGATTGTCACAGCTCTTCTGGTTCCAGATCGTGCTACATCCCCACTTCACCATTTGAATGCAGTTAGCCGGCTGCTTGGGAGGCACTTTCCACAAGTCCTCCGTGGTACCCCAAGCCACAGAACACCCCAAAAGAGATGTTGTGTCTGCAGACGATGCAGATACAGGCGTGACACTCGCACTTATTGCCCCACCTGCCCTGACTAGCCTGGTCTCTGCATCGAAGAATGTTTTGAATGTTACCACACATTAGTGAATTATTAGCGTTATGTACAGCAGACACAGTGATAGGCACACCTACATAGGGTCTCCAAAGATGCCAGTGCATTTTGAGAGACCCAAACCTGGAACCAGTTGCAGTTTTTAGTTGCAAAAAAAAGGGGTACCAAAAAAAAAACATTTTAAAACTACAAAAAAATAAAAAATGTTAAAAAAAACAGAAAAAATATAAAATAAAAAAGCCAAAAACAGTTGTATGTTTCTTTTTTTTCTCTCTCTCTTGTTTTCTCTCTAATCTCTCTCTATTGTTCTCTTTCTATTGTTAATATTTTTTATGCATACCTGTAATGTTTTGTTACTGTTTTTATCATGTTTTCTTTGCAGGTATGTCATTTTTTTATGTTACTGCTTACCTGTAATGTTGTATTGTAAATGTGTTTTATAATTTTTTCTTCTTAGCAGATATGTCATTTTTTTATGTTACTGTGTTTTATTAATTGTTTATTACTTTTCAGGTACGTCATTCAGCTGCAGCACTGATTTATTAATGGTGACAGCAAAAGCGTTTGCTCCCACCATTCATAAAGCAGAGACTCCAGCGCTATAGGTGGCGATTTCACCACCACAGTTAAAAAAAGAGCATATATACCGGAGCATAGGGGCAGGGGTGGAAATTGGGGCGGATTGCCCCTATGCTCCGGTATATATTTTTAAAAAGGGGCTATGCCCACCATTAGAAGTAGGTGAATGAAGGGAGGTTTTCTAATGGTGGGCATACCCAACGATTGATTCTTTTTTTTTTTCATTTAACCCACAGGCTGCATGAAAAAAAAGAACATTACAATATATGCCAAACAAGGACCAGCAACATACTAGTATGTTGAGGAAGCATCTTATCACACCGATTTTGGTGTGGTCAGATGCTTTATGGGCTGGGGAAAGATCTAGAGTCTAGTAGACCCCAATTTTTTTTTAAAAATATGTGACAATACATATTTTTATCAGAGGGGATAGTTAAAATCCCTGTGATAAAAATAAAAACGAAATGCACCCCTGCCCCCCCATGCACACACGCAAAGGTGGACTATGCATGTGAGGTATCACCGCAAACGTTAGATTGAGGGCAGTAATTCTAGCAGTAGACCTCCTCTGTAGATCTAAAGTGGTAACCTGTAAAGTTTTTTAAAGGCTTTTAAAAATGTATATAGTTTGTCGTCGCTTTGTGGGTATGCGTCATTTGTAAAGCATGTCATGTTTGGTGTCTAGGCACTCGGCATGAGATCATATTTTATATTTCACCAAACATTTGGACAAAACAGTGTGTTTTGTGCATTAATATTCAAACGCAAAAATTGCGTCTGAAAAATCGCTACGCAAATACTTGGTTAAAAAAAAATTGTAACACCCACTATTTTAATCTATAGGGCCTCTGCTTTAAAAAAATATTTAAAAATATATAATGTTTACTTTGCTTAAAGTAATTTTCTAGCAAAGAAAGAGTATTTTTTCATGTAAACAAAGTGTCAGAAAAGATTTGGTGGTTCAAGTGGTTAGAAGAGTGGGTGATGTTGGGCATAAAATGACAGGACAGTTCAAACATCCCCCCCCCCCCCCAAAATACATTCTGCTGCTTCTCCTGAGTACGGGGATACCCCATGTGTGAGACTTTTTGTGAGTCTATCCGCGTGCAGGACCCTGAAAACCAATCACCGCCTTCGGGATTTCTAAGGGCGAAAATTTATGCCTTCACTCCTCACTACCTATTCAGGTTTCCGAGGCCATGAAATGCCCAGATAGCAAAAAAAAAAAAAATCAAAATGACCCCATTTTGGAAAGTAGACACCCCAATCTATCTGCTGAGAGGCATGTTGAGTCCATGAAATATTTTATATATTGCCACACGTTTTGGAGAAATTACAATTTTTATTTATTTATTTATTTTTTTACACAAAGTTGTAACTAAATGATATATTGCTCACACATGCCATGGGTATATGTGGAGTTACAGCCCAAAATACATTCTGCTGCTTCTCCTGAGTATAGGGATACTCCATGTGTGAGACTTTTTGGGAGCCTATCTGCGTAGAAAACCCCAAAAACCAATCACCGCCTTCAGGCTTTCTAAGGGCATAAAATGGTGATTTTACTCCTCAGTACCAAACACGCTTTTGGAGGCCCTGTGATGTAAAGGTAGCACAACCCCCCCCCCCCCCAAATGACCCCATTTTGGAAAGTAGACACCCCAAGGTATTTGCTAAGAGGCACGGTGAGTATTTTGCGGCTCTTATATGTTTTGGAAAATGAAGAAACAAACTGGATTTTTTTTTTTTTTTACTTTTTTCAAATTTCAAAACTTTATGACAAAAAGTGAGATCTGCAAAATACTCAATGTGCCTCTCAGCAAATAGCTTGAAGTGTCTACTATCCAAAATGGGGTCATTTGGGGGGGGGGGGGTTGTGCTATCTGGGCATTCCATGGCCTCCGAAACTGTCATAGGGAGTGAGGTGTAAAATCACCTTTTTACGCACTTAGAAAGCCTGAAGGTGGTGATTGGATTTTGGGGTCCCGTACGCGGCTAGACTGCCAAAAAGTCTCACATATGTGGTATCCCCATATTCAGAAGAAGCAGCAGAATGTATTTTGGGGTGTAATTTCACATATACCCATGGCATGTGTGAGCAATATATAACTTAGTGACAACTTTGTGTAAAAAAAAAAATAAATAAATAAATAAAAATTGTCATTTCCCCGAAACGTGTGGCAGTATATAAAATATTCCATGGACTCAACATGCCTCTCAGCAAATAGCTTGGGGTGTCTACTTTCCAAAGTGGGGTCATTTGGAGGGGGGGTTGTGCTATCTGGGTATTTCATGGCCTCCAAAACCGAGATAGGTAGTATGGGGTGAAGACATACATTTTTGCCCTTAGAAATTCTGAAGGCGGTGATTGGTTTTTGGGGTCCCATATGCCGATAGGCTCCCAAAACGTCTCACACATGTGGTATCCCCATACTCTTGAGAAGCAGCAGAATGTATTTTGGGGTGTAATTCCACACATACCCATGCCATGTGTGAGCAATATATAATTTCAGTGACAGCTTTGTGTATTTTTTTTTTGTCATTTTTCAATCACTTATGACAAAAAAATAAAATATTCCATAGACTCAACATGCCACTCAGTAAATTCCTTGGGATGTCTACTTTCCAAAATGGGGTCATTTGGGGGGGGGGGGGGGGGTGTTGCTATCTGGGTATTTCATGGCCTCCGCAACTGATATAGGTAGTGTGGGGGTGAAGGCATACATTTTTGCCCTTAGAAATCCTGAAGACGGTGATTGGTTTTTGGGGTCCCGTATGCAGATAGGCTCCCAAAAAGTCTCACACATGGGGTATCCCCGTACTCAGGAGAAGCAGCAGAATGTATTTTGGGGTGTAATTCCACATATACCTATGCCATGTGTGAGCAATATATCATTTCAGTAACAACTTTGTGTAAATTTTTTTTTTGTCATTTTTCAATCACTTATGGCAAAAAAAATAAAATATTCACTGTGCTCAACAGCCCTCTCAGCAAATTCCTTGGGGTGTCTACTTTCTAAAATGGGGTCATTTGGGGGGGTTTGTATTGCCCCTCCATTATAGCACCTCATAAAATAAAAGCTGCGTAAATTACAGAAAATATACTCTAGGTTGTAGACGCTATAACTTTTGCGCAAACCAATAAATATACACTAATTGACTTTAGACATGTGACTTAATGCATTTTGGCAAACATTTATGACTAAAATTTAGTTTATTGTATTTTTGTAATAACATAAATTTGAAAATATCATTTTTTTTCAAAATTTTCATTATTTTTTTGTTTATATCGCAAAAAATAAAAGAGCAGAGGTGAACAAATACCACCAAAAGAAAGCTCTATTTGTGGGGGAAAAAGGACACAAATTTAGTTTGGGTACTGCATTGCATGACCGTGCGATTACCAGTTAAAGCAGCGCAGTGCCAAATTGAAAAAAGTGCTCCGGTCCTAAAGCTGGAAATCCTTCCAGGGCTGAAGTGGTTAAATACAAAGTGTGATTTTATTGTCACACAGTTGGCATCATAAATACAATGTATAACAGTTCATTTTAGTGTAGGTAAAAATATAAGAATCAAAAGCAATACTTATAAAAATGTGTCAAGCTTGGAGTCATGACTGTGCTTCTTGTATGCCCAATGCAGCCTGAGTTTCCAAAGAGTCTGGAGGAAATGATGTTCTCTTAAGCCTCGTACACACAGGATGACGATCGTATACAACAGGTCGTATGAACGACCGTTGTATGCGAAATCGATCGTTCGTATGCGCGATTAGAACAGCTGATATACGACGGTCGTACAAGGGGAGTTGTATGAGCAGACTAGAAAACTTGACCGTTGTATCGTGTGTACAGAGCAGTTGGTACAACAAGTTGTATTGTGCAAAACACGCATGCTCCGAAGTCAGGAATGGCTGGATGCTAATCACATGCACCTGAACGTTCTTTCTGCAGTCGTACGATCGTGTAGTGCAGTCAGTATGCAAGTTACATTATCCAACATACGATTTGAGACGATCGTACGTACGATCGTTGTCCCGTGTGTACGAGGCATTAGGCTTCAGGAGAAAGCACCTGTTTAAGCTTGTCAGAGAGTATATGGATAGTCTTCATGTATGTATGTGAGTGAACATTTGTCAGCCTCCCCCTGTGTGACCTCCTAGTGTGTGAGTCCTCCTGAATATGGATCTCTTGGCATTATATGTTACGTGTAGACTAGAGTTGAGCGAACACCTGGAAGTTCGGGTTCTGCTGGTCCGTCCGAACTTCGGGACAAAGTCCGGGTCCGGGTCCGGACGGAACCCGAACGATCGCACGGACAACGAACCCCATTGAAATCAATGGGGACCCGAACTTTTATGCACAAAAATGGCTGTAACAAAGTCCTGGAAAGCCCTAGAGGGCTGCAAAAGGAAGTAAAATGGGGGTAAGGGTAGGGCAAGTGCCCTACAAAAAAATGGGGACAGGGAAATAACTTTAAATATTTTTAAAAAAATAAAAACATAAAAAATGCAAAAATGGAGATGAATGTGGTTCATCTTCAAACTGTGTCTGAAAAGTATTAATTAACGGTAGAAGCCTTATAACTGTTCTAAAATCATCTTCAAACTAGGGCAAGTGCCCTACAAATAAATGGGGATAGGGAG
>BLSH010461889.1:442189-452736 GCA_018402905.1 Glandirana rugosa | reverse complement strand
AATCTCTAATTTCTGCTATCTGTCCTCAGAGCAACAGCACAGACAGCAGTAGTAAAGTAATCTATCTCAGGATGCAGGATCAGGTCTTAAAATGGCTAAAATCTGTCCCTCACGCCGTCAGCTACCTTTCCCTACACTAACCCAAGGAGCATGTGACTGCAGCACTGTGACTCCAGCTTATAAAGAGGCTGGGTCACATGATGCACCGGCCAATCACAGCCATGCCATTAGTATGCATGGCTGTGATGGCTTCTAAGGGCAAACCAGTGAAACGCTTGTTGATTGGCTGCCCTGCAGCTTCTCAACACGTGGAGTAAAATAGCAGAACCCCGGACCGAACCCGAACGATTTTTGAAATGTCCGGGTCCGGGTCCGTGCCACGGACACCCTAAAGTTCGGTACGGACCCGAACGTTACAGTCCGGGTTCGCTCAACACTAGTGTAGACATCATAAGTCCACAAAGCTCAGAATCTTGTATGGAAAGCATTAATTCTGCTAACTTTAGCTATTTTCTATACAAGAGG
This sequence comes from Glandirana rugosa, assembly GCA_018402905.1. NCBI lineage: Eukaryota > Metazoa > Chordata > Amphibia > Anura > Ranidae > Glandirana > Glandirana rugosa. Next base: position 452,211 of record BLSH010461889.1, on the reverse strand, counting down.
AGGTACTATATTCATAAAGTCATATATAGAATTTGATTCACAAGCCCACATGTGAATGTTAAATGTAAAAGTGCAATCAAAAAGAAAAAGAATTACTGCGCTAATGTCTGAAACAAACAAACAAATAAACATATAACAAGTGAATGACAAATAACGTGATTGAATGCAACTGCTACTCTTTCGCAAACCCGGAAGGAGGGGCGCTGTATGCATGCTGGTCGGCGTTTTTACTATGATACAAGGCTTATTGTGTCTTACTGGATGTAAGTGCATTTTTAAACTTTTTTAATAAATCTCATCGAGTTTTATGCTATGTGGAGCCTTTTATCTTCTTTACCCTTTACCACGTCTGGGAGATTCCATGACTTGGTGTAAAAGGACCTGTCAAACACAAAGACCTGGGCTTGGGTATTAAAGTGTTTGTAAAGTCCGGCAATCCCCCCAAAAAAACCTACAAAGTAAAAGGCATAACGAGCTAGTATGCAGCGCATACTAGCTCATAATGAAATACTTACCTTCGAACTAAGCTGTTGCAGTGGTCGCGGCACACACGCGGCGACATGCTTCTTCCAGGTCTGCGGCTCCATCCAATCACAGCGCGGGCTCCAGCACTGTGATTGGCGGAGCCGCGCTGACATCACTCCCGCATATGCGCACCGGAGCCGTCATTTACAGCACATTAACAGAAGAAATGGCACCCTGGGCTACCCCGGGTGCCGATTTTTCAGTGTGCATGTGCCGATGATGTCGGCACATGCAGATACAGGGAATATCTCCTAAACCGCACAGGTTTAGGAAATATTCCCGGGACCTACAGGTAAGCCTTATTGTACATGAGTTGACAACCACTTTAAGCCAACGCGTGTCCGACCCTCTGTAACAAAGGGTCAACTGCATCTGGTAAGCAGGCAATTCTATTCCTGGTGGTGGGATTATCACACAAGGATTTTCCTGTTTGGGTGATGGATACTGGGATTCATTTGTATATGAACATTTGTAGATGCAGTTTACACAATTTTCACCCACTTGTGCACTTTTTGATCGAAGGTGCTGGATAGTGCGACTCATATTTGGATCAAATGTAAAACCGCGCTCAGAGATTATATATAGCTGCTAGCACTTCACTGGACATACAGGGTAAAAATAGCATAAATAAACAATAGTGCAGTGCTTAAAGTGATATGTGCAAAAAAAAAAGCAGTAACAGCATATAAGTGAACAGTGAATTTTTCAATATAGCATAATAATACCATGAATTTTCAGTATAACATGATAATACAGTGAAATTCTTCAGTATAACCTAGTGAAGGTAATGTCCGTAGTATAACCAAAATAAAAAAAAAAAAATATATATATATATATATACACACACACAGTATCTCACAAAAGTGAGTACACCCCAACATTTTTGTAAATATTTTATTATAACTTTTCACGTGACAACACTGAAGAAATGACACTTTGCTACAATGTAAAGTAGTGAGCGTACAGCTTGTATAACAGTGCAAATTTGCTGTCCCTTCAAAATAACTCAACACACAGCCATTAATGTCTAAACCGCTGGCAACAAAAGTGAGTACACCCCTAAGTTAAAGTGTCCAAATTGGGCCCTATTAGCCATTTTCCCTCCCTGGTGTCATGTGACTTGTTAGTGGTACAAGGTCTCAGGTGTGAATGGGGAGCAGGTGTGTTAAATTTGGTGTTATCACTCTCACTTTCTCATACTGGTCCCTGGAAGTTCAACTTTGCACCTCATGGCAAAGATCTCTCTGAGGATCTGAAAAAAAGAATTCTTGCTCTACATAAAGATGGCCTAGGTTATAAGAAGATTGCCAAGACCCTGAAACTGAGCTGCAGCACGGTGGCCAAGACCATACAGCAGTTTAATAGGACAGGTTCCACTCAAAACAGGCCTCGCCATGGTCGACCAAAGCAGTTGAGTGCACATGCTCAGCATCATATCCAGAGGTTGTCTTTGGGAAATAGACGTATGAGTGCTGCCAACAATGCTGCAGAGGTTGAAGGGGTGACGGGTCAACCTGGCAGGGCTCAGACCATACGCCGCACACTGCATCAAATTGGTCTGCATGGCTGTCGTCCCAGAAGGAAGCCTCTTCTAAAGATGATGCACAAGAAAGCCCGCAAACATTTCTGAAGACAAGCAGACTAAGGACATGGATTACTGGAACCATGTCCTGTGGACTGATGAGACCAAGATAAACTTATTAGGTTCAGATGGTGTCAAGCGTATGTGGCAGCAACCAGGTGAGGAGTACAAAGACAAATGTGCCTTGCCTACAGTTAAGCATGGTGGTGGGAGTGTCATGGTCTGGGACTGCATGAGTGCTGCTGGCACTGGGGAGCTACGGTGCAGTGAGGGAACCATGAAAGCCAACATGTACTGTGACATACTGAAGCAGAGCATGATACCCTCCCTTCGGAGACTGGGCCGCAGGGCAGTATTCCAACATGATAACGACTCCAAACACACCTCCAAGATGACCACTGTCTTGCTAAAGAAGCTGAGGGTAAAGGTGATGGACTAGCCAAGCATGTCTCCCGACATAAACCCTATTGGGCATCTGTGGGGCATCCTCAAATGGAAGGTGGAGGAGCGCAAGGTCTCTAACATCCACCTGCTCCGTGATGTCGTCATGGAGGAGTTGAAGAGAAGTCCAGTGGCAACCTGTGAAGCTCTGGGGAACTTCACGCCCAAGAGGGTTAAGGCAGTACTGGAAAATAATGGTAGCCACAAAAAATATTGACACTTTGGGCCCAATTTGGACATTTTCACTTAGAGGTGTACTCACTTTTGTTGCCAGCAGTTCAGATATTAATGGCTGTGTGTTGAGTTATTTTGAGGGGACAGCAAATTTACACTGTTATACAAGTTGTTATACAAGTTGTACACTCACTACTTTACATTGCAGCAAAGTGTAATTTCTGCAGTGTTGTCACGTGAAAAGATATAATAAAATAATTACAAAAACGTTTGTGAGATACTGTAGTTACCTGGGTGCAGAGCAGAGTGGACTACTCGCTGTGTGACCGGATGGTGAGCTGCAATGTCACTGGGACTAGTGAGATACTGTATGTGTATATATATATATATATATATATATATATATATACAGTATATATACGGTACCCTGCCAGGCTCCAGGTTTAGGAGAGATACAGTTCCTTAATGAGTCAACTGGGTTCTGGGCTTTAAGTAATGACCGGACCAAGACTCAGAGCTCCCAGTTGGAGAAGACTCCACCCTGCAAGTCTGGACCTGGGAGTCAGGAAGGGCTTCACCTAGGAGACAGGTGGGAGCCGTGTAGCACAAGGCTACTAGCTGACAGCACCAAGTTGCTGAGCATTCGGTCTGTGGGAGACAGACCAAAGCCTGAAGCACAAGGCCTGAGCAGGAGAGCTGCACTTACATACAGGGTGGCTGAATACTGTTCATTAGCCAGGAGGGCTCAATATTGTTTACTAGCTGGGAGGGCTGAATATCATTTGTTTCACCGAACAGAGCAAAGCTGACAGTGAGTAAGCCAGGAGGCTGAAGTGTGTTGATACAATGATGGTGGAACCCCCTGCGAGGGAAGATTACTGTTTTGTTTGAACTTTTCCATTCCTTTTAATAAAAATGGGCTGCCATGCCCTTAAAACACAGTCTTGAGTGGCACGTTTGCAGGAAGTTGCATGCACCAATGGAGTTAAATCACCCCAAACTGGCGTTGGGCACAGATGGCACTAGTCCATATCCTCTCATGCCAGAGTGTCAAGAGACTGTATTTCTATTGTTGTGTGAGCAAAAAGATGGTGTGCTGTCTCTCAACCTTAAAGAGACAGTACAGCAGAAAGTTTTTTGCTAAAGGAACTGTGTGCCCCCGACTGCAGAGATGGGGCGGTCAAAGGGGAAAAGTTCTGCAGGGAGTGTGCAGTCTCCCTTTGGTAACAAGAGGTGCCATCCGGATGGTGGGGCTGCCGAGAAGAGGAAGCTCACTATTCCCACAAAGATGGCTGGGCTGCCCGAGAGTCTGTGATGCCTAGGAGGGCTGCTGCTGCCCCTAGCAACACTGGTGCAAGGAGTGCACAAGTGGGGGTGGTTGCCCGTGGCAACTAGGAAGTGATCTGTGTAGCTGATTTCTTACAGCCTATGTTACCTAGGGAACACATTGAAGCCTATCTGTCAGAGTTTGAAGTCATGGCTTCATTTGAAGTATGGCCCAGAAGTCGCAGGGCTGAATTGGTGAAGCTGCTTCTCACAGAGGAGTACCAAGAAGTATACATGCGGATGGTTTATAACCAAGATGATTATGACAGCTACAGATCAGCAATCCAGTCTAGAGAACGCTGGAAAGAGTCTAAAAGGGGGAGCTACAGTGGAAATCTGTGTGTAAAAGTGTCTGCTGTTACCACTAGCAACAGGAAATCTGTTTGGCCTGCAATGTTGCCCTGCAACCAGGTGGGGGCATTTGCCTGTGAGAGCACAACCAAGGAGGGACGACGCCCTCAAGTGAAGGTTCATACACCTGCCGTCAGGAATGGTAAGACTGTTCCCCTTGGTTATGTGAAAGAGACTGATGTGTGATGCTGGTGAAGTGGTGGCAAGTCCGGTGGGGAAATGCATTTCCAAGAAGGACTAGTTGCTGTGCAGTGTAAAAGATGAGTTACTGCGATGTAATGTGAGAGGTGATAAGGACTTGTCTTCAGGCAGTCTGCTGTATAGCAGGAAGACAAGTGGTGAAAATGTGTTGTTGCATCCAGATATCTCAGGGGTGACCACTGAGAAATGTGTGCCATTGCCCCTTGCAACCTTGACAGGTGCAATAGAGGTGTCCCTGGAGACCACACAGGAGCTCATGGTTTCTGAGCTTGGGGTTTTCTAGGACAACTGTGTTGCCGCCCGACTGACAAGTGTGTTTCACATGAGGTGAAAAGTAATGTACTAACGCAGCCTATACACGGCAGGAATGTGAATAATAATGATGAGCTTAGTGTGTCCGCTGCTGAGCCTCTTTGTTCTGTGTCTCCTTGCACAGTTGGGGAGGTGCTGTGTAGTATGCCTGATGGTAGTTCAATCAGTGCACACTGAGATGGTATGGCCAGACGGATATTAACAACTGCAGAAGTCAGGAATGATGATGAGAAATATATTTCTGACATTGCTGATGATGGTGTTGAGAAGTGTAGTACTGACCAGTGCAGTGTTTCAGTTGCAGTTGAGCCTCTTGGTCTGTCTATGCCTCTTTGGGCGGATGCAGTGCTATGGAGCCTAAACTATTGGGATGACTGGCCCAAGAGACGAATAGCAGAGCTAAAGGAAAATTCTGTGGCCACCAGGCATGAAGGGAAACATGTGTATTTTGTGACAGACATGCTTAATGAAATGCTAGCATCATGGAGTGTACAACCGGTGTATATCTTGCCATCTTCTCCTACTCTTGGAGAACTTGTACCACGGGGTACCACTGCACACGGTGGACTTGGCGTATGGGATCGATCGGCTTTTCCCATCTCTCCTGTTGGATGACTGTTATGCTTTCTTTGATTTCAAACCATGTGAGTGCTTTTAACCATTTTTAATAAAACTTCTTGTCTTTGTTGTTACAGTACTCGGTGGACTCCGGATCTAGTTCAACTTTGAAGGCTGCCCTCTGTGCGATTTTGTGGACTGTACCTGTCACACTCACTGATTTCCCCCTCCTTTTCTTTCACTGGACGATATGGAATTGCTGTATAGCATACCCATATCATTGTTTATTACATAGACTATTGAATTTTAATGCTATTCTAGATTCATTTCTTATGTTCCCATTTGCTATAAAAGTCTACTTATGCAACACATATTACCAACTTATACAGCATAAATTAAATAAATGCACACAGATACTATTCATTATGATTGAGATTACACTTATACTAACTAGCAGTATTCAAACAAATATGTATTATTGCTTTATTACAGGGGCTATGTCTATTCTTGACTTCCCATGATATTCAATATACCAAGATACCATATATGTCATCCTCCAGCTAGCTACATACACCAGAAATATCTGACATATTACTGCCTCAGTTGAAGAACTTTATCAATAATCACCTGATCAAGATCATTCACACATATTATTATTATGATTAATCATAAAACCAAATATATTTTGCAAGCTTGCCATGAATATAATATAACTCCTATGAGTGCCGAATTATGAATTTGAAATAATAATCTAACACCGAGTATGAGGAATGAGCAACTTTATAGGTATGTTGCTTTAATGCAGTGGTTCTCAACTCCGGTCCTCAGGACCCACCAACAGGCCAGATTTTAAGTATTACCTTGGGGAGATGCAGACTAGAACACTGCAATCACTGAGCAGCAAATGATATCACCTGTGATGTATTTCAGTTATCCTGCAAACCTGGCCTGTTAGTGGGTCCCGGGGACCGGAGTTGAGAACCACTGCTTTAATGGCAATTATTAGGTGTATTTATTTAAGGTTGCTTATGTATTCATTTGTCACCTCAGTGTCCCTGAAACATAGGTGGAATGATGCTTGTCTTTGTATTTGGACTTTTCCATCCATGACATCACTAAAGATTTTGCTGGTCATTTTTCTACATTTTCCACGGTATGACTATTGCACCCTCCAGTAATGCAATAAAGGTATTGGTGGAGGATGGCTTGTTTATCAATTGTATCCTACAAAGGACATGATAACCTGTTTGTAAAGGTTTCAACACCATAAAAACAGATCTTGACATCACACGTATGTACGGTAGAGATCTACTTATCATACATATAGATGATAGAGTTTTTTTCAACTCAGACTGGTATTATTTTGGACAGTTTCAACAATGTGAGATGAAAGAAGAAAGATATGACCATGCTTCTCTATGGCATGTCAATAGAGCATGGTCTGACAGCAGGTGGAATCTCCTGCCTAGCAGAAAGTGCTGCAGAGGATCCAGGGCTCATTTTAAGGCCAGGCGTTCTCTCTCTACCACAACATAATTTTTCTTGGTATCCATCAATTTCCAGCTGAGAAAAAACATGGGATGCTTTTCTCCACTGACCACCTGAGACTGGACCACTCCTAAGCCCTCATTTGAAGAATCTGTCTATACCACATACCCTCTGGAAAAGTCAGGAGATACCAGTATTGGATGTTGGCACAACGTGGCTTAAAGAGAAGTTTCTGAAAGGTTTTAGTGTCAGCATTCTACTGGATCATCACTGACTTCCTGCCTTTTGTCAAGTCAGTCAGTGGTGCAATAATAGGGTCAAAGTTGAGGACATATCGCTGCTAGTAACAAACCATGGCCAAAAATACTCAGACCTGTTTCTTGGTTAGGGGGTGGGGCCAATTCTGTATAGCTTCTACTTTGTTAATTTTGAGCTTCACCAGCCCCCTACCCACAATGTACCCTAGATGCTTGACTTCCTCCATCCCTATTACACTTTTCTCATTTGATCGCAAACCCTGCCTTTTTCACGGAGTCTAATATGACTGAACCCGGGGGAAGACAGGACTCACGATCTGTACTAAAACTGACAATGCTGTCTAGGTAGATCAAGGTGTATTTCTGATGAGGGCGTAGCATGTTATCCATCATCCTTTGAAAGGTGGCCAGGGCAGGGTAGGGTTACCACCTGTCCAGGATTCACCCGGACAGTTCGGGTTTGGAATCATGTGTCCGGGTTTCAGACCACCTAATACCCGGACACATTATTCAGACTGGACTATGGCTTCCCAGAAGGGTTGCTGGCTGCAGTTGTCTAAGCCAAGAGTGTCTATTACACTCTCTGTCACACTGCCCCGCACTAACAGCCCCCCCCCCCACACACACACAAAGATGGGAGAGGAGAGAGGGCTTGATCTGCTCCTCTTTCTCCTGCCCCTACACCTCTGTGTCTGCCCACACTCCAATCCCCAGCACTGTTTCTTTAGAAAAAGAAAGTGGGGGCGGGAAACTTGAAGTCTAGCAGCCTCAAATACATCTGGATGTGAGGTGCTGAATGCCAAGGGTTGAGTAAGCTCTCCATCTATCCCTGTTTGTGACTGAAGTCTCCCCCTTTCTCTCTCCTGCCTCTGAGTGAGTACACTAAGGTAAATCAGGCTTTTCAGAGCACCCCTTACATCAGAGTTCCCCTTTACACCAGAGGCCACAGTGTTCCCCCTTACATCAGAGTGCTCTCCTCACATCAGAGTTCTCAGTGTTCCCCCTTAAATCAGGGTTCCCAGAACATCCCTTATGCTATAGGCCCCAGAGTTCTCCCTTACATCAGAGTCTGCAGAGTCCCTCCTTACAGTGTAAGGGAACTCTGTGAGTTCAGATGTAAAAGGGGAACTCTGTGGACTCTGATGTAAAGGGGGACTCTTGTAATTAACTTAATATGATTAGAAATGTTATTTAATTGCAAATTATATGTATAATCTATACTATAAAAAAATTGCTGTGCACCACTAAAGTGTTCGGGTTTGACTTGAAGAAAAGGGTAGGGTGTAACCCAAATGGCATTCTTTTGTACTGAAAGTGACTCAGGAGTGGAAAAAACAGTTTTCTTCCTGGCTTCCTTGATTAAGAGTATCTGCCAGCATCCCTTGGTGAGGTCTAATATCATGATACAGTGCATCCAGAAAGTTTTCACACCGCTTCACTTTTTCCACATTTGTTATGTTACAGCCCTATTCCAAAATGGATTAAATTCATTATTTTCCTAAGATGTCTTTCAGGACAGCACCCGAGAGATCATGGCTCCTCCCCCACCAGGAAATACCTCACCATCAAACTTCAAAAGGAGGCCTCCACATCATCACCTTCAGTTTTTTGTGTTTCCTCTAGCCGGAGGAGCACCTCTCGTGGGAACCAGGTTCTCTCAGGGCTGTCCTGGGAGACAGGGATTCTCACCTGTTGTCTTTTTCTACCAGAGCTGTGACCCTCCCACCTGCACCGAGCTGAGAAGTCCGTGGGCTCCTTCCCCTCCTTCTGTGTTTGAGGAGAGCCTGTATGACCTGGGAGTGCTGCCCTATTTTTGGGCAGAACAGCGGCATGCTGTAAACCCCATGGGCGCTCGCAATTTTGCACAGGATCAGCGGGGTGGAAGCGCGGCCATCTTTCTGGTGGCAGAGGCGTGCTCTCGGCCGGGTCGGCGTGCGGCGTCATTTCTGGCTGCAGATGCGCAGGAGGAGAGGGCAGGTTCCCCTGGTGCCTTATTTCCAGTTCCAGAGTGTTTTTGAATCTGGAACCGGCCTCTGCACGCAACCGCAGTGCGCTCTGCTATGTAGGACAGCGCGGATAAGTGGGCAAGCCAAGGCACCAGCAAGGCTACGGTAAGAGTCAGTGACCTGGTTACCATGCTGTTGCCCCTTTGGGTTTTCATACCACCCTCCCTCCCTCCACTTACGTTCCTTTTGGGCATTACCTAGTTTTGTGGGTGGCAGCACAAAGGTGGTGAGAGGTTGTGTTCTGTTAATGTCTCTCCTTACCATAGGGGATCCCATGTTAGGTTGGATGAAGTGGTGGGGCTTGCATGGGCACAGGAAAGGAGTACCGTATATACTCGAGTATAAGCCGTCTTGAATATAAGCCGAGGCACCTAATTTTACCACAAAAAACTGGGAAAAGTTATTGACCTGAGTATAAGCCTAGGGTGGCAAATGCAGCAGCCAGAACACAGGAATTGTAGCCAGAACACAGGGACAGGGAGCCAGAACACAGGAATTGTAGCCAGAACAAGGGACAGGGAGGCAGAACTCAGTGATTGTAGCCAGGACACAGAGACTGTAGCCAGAACACAGGTATTGTAGCCAGGACACAGGGATTTTATCCAGGACACAGAGACTGTAGCCAGAACACAGGTATTGTAGCCAGGACACATGGATTTTATCCAGGACACAGACTTTAGCCAGAACACATGTATTGTAGCCAGGACACAGGGATTTTATCCAGGACACAGACTGTAGCCAGAACACAGGTATTGTAGCCAGGACACAGGGATTTTAGCCAGGACACAGACTGTAGCCAGA
>BLSH010461889.1:426275-442179 GCA_018402905.1 Glandirana rugosa | reverse complement strand
GAACTCTGGGATGAATACCATCAGGGCCCATTGCTTTATTAAACTTTAACCGAGCCAGTTCCTCAGCTACCTGTCTCCAGAAATCCTAGAAATGAACCATCATTACTAGAACCAATATGATTCCCTAACTTGTTATCATTAGTGCAGTCTGTTTCTGAGAAGACTGAACAAAAGTAATTGCTTAAATGGTTTGCTACATCCTGGTCTCCCTCAACATATGTGTTGTGCCCAGTTTTCATTTTGGTGATCCCATTGTATTTTTTCCTTCTATCACTAATGTACCTAAAAAAGGTTTTATCTCCTTCCTTAATAGACTTAGCAATTTCCTCCTCTTTCTGTGCTTTTGCAGCACCGATAATGTGTTTGGCCTCCTTTTGTCTATTTTTATACTCCTCTCTGTCAGCTGCACCTCCTGTTTCCTTGAATCTTCTATATGCATTTTTTTTCCCTTTACTATCCTGCTTACCTCTTTGGTGAACCATATTGTTTTTTTCTTCCGTTTATTCTTACTAACTTGCCTGACATATAACCTAGTTGCCACCAAGATGGTAGACTTTAATAGTGCCCACTGGTTACTTACTCCTGTCATTTTACTCCAACCTTTCAGTTCATTTTTTAGAAATGTCCCCATTTTAGCAAAATTTGTCCTTTTAAAATCTAAAACTTTTGTTTTTGTATATGATTTTTCAGTTCTTGTTTTAATATCAAACCAAAGACATTGGTGATCACTAGAACCCAAATTTTCCCCCACCTCAACATCAGACAGTTGATCCCCATTTGTCAGTACTAGGTGAAGAATATGATCACCTCGGGTTGGGCTTTTTACTACCGTATATACTCGAGTATAAGCCGGGTTTTTCAGCACATTTTTTTTGCTGAAAAAGACCCCCCTCGGCTTATACTTGAGTCAGTGTCTGTGGGTGATCAGTAGATTCACATTAAACAGAGCCGTGCTGCTTCTAAGAGCCGTTCTGTGCTGTGTAAGTGTGATTAAACACATTGGAATGCAAAGAATGCAGAGAGAGAGCTGCAGCTCTTCACAGAGATCAGGAGGTGGGCGGGACTGAACAGCTAACATCAGCTTGTCCCGCACACCTCCCCCACCTCCCGACATCAAGCTGAGAATCTGACACCTCTCTCAGCATTCTCTGCATTCCAATGTGTTTAGTCACACTTACAAAGCACAGAACGGCTCATAGAAGCAGCATAGCTCTGTTTAATGTGAATCTACTGATCACCCACAGACACTGACTCGAGTATAAGCCGAGGGGGGTCTTTTTCAGCACAAAAAATGTGCTGAAAAACTCGGCTTATACTCGAGTATATACGGTAGGTCTTTTCTAGTGCACCTGGGTGCTGTTAAGTTTATGCCAGCTGTGCAGCAGTATTTAAGCGCGTGTCTTCTCTGTTGTCTTCTTTCTCTGTTTGTCCAGGCAAAAAGCCAGGCTCAACCAGTGAAGAGAAGATGTCCTATTTGCAAAGACAAATTGAGCGAATCCTGGACAAAGACCCTTTGTACGGATTGCATCTCAAATGCTGTCAAGAGGAATCTCCATCCATTTGTGGTGACCTAGTAAATACAACTAAGGATGACCTCAGGGCCACCTTTTAAGCCTTTAGGTCTAGCCTAACGGAAGGGCCGGTGTCCTCAAGGGAACCCAGGGCTCAGCAGTCACTTTCTGGCTCTCAGGAAGTTTCCTTGGCCTCTCTGGGACTGGGAGGAGGTCTGCCCTCCCAAGATACCACTCAGGGCTTCCCTGATCAGGAAGATACAAATTCTGATGAAGAAGAGAATGATTCAGATGCAGCCTCTAAGTACAAATTGTCTCTTGAAGAAGTAGGAAAACTCCTGAAAGTGATTCACTCTACCCTGGGCATAGAGGAAGAGAAAAAGAACTCACTTTGCATGACTGCATGTACACACGTCTAGGAGACTCTAAGGGCAGCACCTTTCCAATCCACTCAATCATTACGGATATGATTAAAAAAGAGTGGCTGGAACCAAAGAATCCTGATGCCATTTGGAACAAAATTCCAAAGCTGAACTCAGCATTCTCGCAGGTTTCTAAATCAACTGACCTGGCCTTTGAAGATATGAACACACTGAAAGATTCCATGGACAAAAGTATAGACTTGCTCTTAAAAGAGCTTAGCAATCGGCCATGGAAATCTGAAACCAGCAATGGCAACAACATGCGTTGCTAGAAACTTAGAGCACTGGCTTAATTGGATGAAATCCCATATTACGGCGGATTCCTCAAAGCAAGACATTTTGGACTCCTTCTCAACCTTATCAGCAGCAGTGTTGTATATTGAGGACGCCTCAGCGGAGTCAATTTGTATGTAGATCCAGGGCACTAACAAATTCTACTAGAAGGGCCCTATGGCTAAAAACCTGGCCTGGAGATGCAGCATCAAAGAACAAGCTATATGGTATTCCCTTTGTTGAGGATTTATTGTTTGGTGCTGAATTGGACTCCATTATTGACTGCACAGCTGATAAGAAAAAAGCTTTTCCAGTCAAGTAAAAGAAGGTGCAGATGCGCAAGCACTTTTTTCAGCCTCAAAAAGGATAGCAGGAAAATAAGACACATGGGAAAAGGAAGCCGTGGTCTTCCCAAAAGACAAAGGGTAGGAGTGGAGTGTTCTTCAATCCTCCAAGACCCCCGGAAAATCGCAATGACTCCTTCTTCCCAGTAGGAGGAAGAATTCAGGAGTTTCTTCCGTACTGGAGTGCCATAACAACAAAACAGTTTATTCTGAATTTGCTCTCTCAGGGTTACGCAATCGAGTTCACGGAAGAACCTCCAAAATGATTTCTGGTGACAAACACCCCAAGGGAACTAGCCAGGGCTCTCGCTAAGAAGTCCCTAATTCAGGAACTGAGGTCACAGAGAGTCATCATTCTGGTCCTCACAGGGGAGTCCTGTCAGGGTTTCTACTCTCACATATTCCAGAAACCCTCAGAATAGTTCCATCTTATACTGAATCTAAAAGGGCTAAATCGATCGGTAGAGTACAGAAGATTTCGGATGGATTCCATCTTCTCAGTCAAGAACCTGCTGTATCAAGGGTGCTACATGGTGTCAATTTACCTACAGGACGCCTACCTTCACATACCTATAGCCGCCAGGTCCCAAAAATATCTGAGATTGGCGCTGAAAGAAGGAAAGAAAGTGGTACATTTACAGTTCAGAGCACTCGCGTTTGGCCTGTCATTGGCCCAAAGGGTCTTCATGAAAGTAATGGCCGAGGCTTTGACACCTTTGCGCCTAGAAGGAATCTCAGTTATTCCCTATCTGGATGACCTTCTTTTCTTTGCTCGATCTAAGGAGGTGCTATTCCAGAACTTGGCCAGGGCTCTGAGTCATTTGGAGTCCATAGGATGGATCTTAAACCTCCAAAAATCAGACCTCATTCCCTCACAGGAGGTGATATTTTTTGGGTACGCTTTCAACTCGGTGGAGCAAAAGATCTTTCTCCCCAAAGAAAAGAAGAGGAAACTGATGGAAATGGTGTCACTATTACAATCGAGCCAACACTTGTCCATCAGAATGATCATGTCAGCCTTGGGGACTCTGACCTCGTCCATACCTGTGATTCAGTGGGCAAGACTCCACTTCAGACCACTTCAAAATTTCTTGCTGAAAGTCTGAAATTACCAACAACAATCATTGGATTTGCTGGTGAAGGTTCCCACCCCAGTAAAAATTAGTATTTGGTGGTGGAAGAACCAAGCATGGTGCTCAGCAGGCCTGTTGTGGTCCTTCCCGGTCCAGGTAAGGCCGACGACAGGTGCCAGTTCCTGGGGGTGGGGAGCTCACATGGCGACCGATGGACCCAGGGGTCATGGTCAACAAGAGAGGCTGCAAGATTCTCAAATTGGAGGGAACAAAAGCCAATCGAGTTGGCCTTACTGGCCTTTGCCGAAGAAGTCCAGGGGTTCCATATGCAGATCCTATCGGACAATGGCACCGCAGTAGCATATATAAACAGGCAAGGAGGCACCAGGAGTAGCGCGCTGCAGGGCCTAGCAGTAAATATTCTGTGATGGGCAGAGCACTGTACTCTATCCTTGTCGGCAGTCCATCTAAAAGGGTCCTTAAACGGGATGGCAGAATTCCTCAGCAGGAATCAGGTGTACAAGGTGGAGTGGCGATTGAACCCGGAAATATTCCAGATGGTCATCAGGAAGTGGGGTCAGCTAGAGGTAGACCGCTTTACCACTCAGGAAAATACTCAGGTGCCTCTCTTCTACTCCTTGAACAGAAATGAGACATCCCTGCTGTTAGATGTTCTGGCTCACAGCTGGGAGTTTCACCTCTGTTATGCCTTCCCTCCTTTCTAACCTCAGATCATAAGGAAGATCCAAAAGGAGAAGACCACGGTAATCCTCATAACTCCTTTTTGGCCCAGGAGAGCTTAGTTTTTTAGCCCTTCTCCAGATGCAACTCGAGCCATTCTTTCACCTTCCATTGCATCAGGATCTGCTGACGCAGGGTCCTCTGTTCCACCAGGAGATAGCAAAACTAGGACTCACAGCTTGGCTTCTGAGGAGAAGCTATTGAAGCGGAAGGGATTTTCAGACAGGTTGGTGGCTACCCTGGTATCTAGCAGAAAGATGGTCACCAGAGCAATTTATTCAAAAATTTGGAAGGTCTTCAAGTCCTGGTGCATTAAAACTGGCAGGCCTGTAGGAAATGTTATATCTGTTCTAGAATTCTTACAAGAAGGAGCGAATAAGGGCCTAGCGGTCAGTACCCTCAAACTCCAGGTGGCCGCATTAGGAGTATTCTTGGAGAAAACTATTTCAACAGAACCATTCGTTTTCAGGTTCTTCAGGGCCCTTACTCGGTCCAGAGCAGTGGTAACTAAAAACTGCTTTAAGTGGGACTTGTCGCTTGTTCTTCAAGCCCTGACTAAGGAGCCTTTTGAGCCCATGGATTCAGCTTCTTTGAAGCAAATCACCTTAAAAACTGTCTTTTTAGTGGCTATAACCACAGCTCAAAGAATTGGTGAGATTCAAGCCCTGTCAACCAGGGAACCGTTTTTTTTCCCATTTTTTCAGACATAATTGTTCTGAAGACAGACCCTCATTTTTTACCGAAGGTCGCTTGGTCCGAAATCAAGCACAGGAGATTATACTTCCCACTTTTTGCTCTAATTTATCAGGGAAAAAGGAAGAGGAATTCCATATCCTGGATGTTAAAAGAGCAGCTAGAAGCCACAAAAGTCTTTAGGCAATCATCCGCATTATTTGTCACATGTGCTGGTACCAAGAAAGGAAGGCAAGCTACTAAAGGAACCATTGCCAGATTGCTAAAGATGGCTATCACAGAGGCCTATTCCTTTTCAGGTCAGGAGAGCCCAGTGGACATTCGGGCTCATTCTACAAGAGCTTTGGCGGTGAGTTGGGCCGAGAGAGCTGGCGCCACCCCCGAGCAGATTTGCAAAGCGGCCATATGGACAAGTCTGAAGACCTTTGCCCATCACTATAGGTTAGACCTCCTGACAGTGGAGGACCAGGCTTTTAGTAGGAAAGTTTTACAGGCTGTTGTCCCACCCTAATGGGGGTAAGCCTTGATTATCCTCTTGGGTGCTGTCCTGAAAGACATTTTGGGAAAATTCAAGTTAGACTTACCGGTAACTTGTTTTCCAATAGTCTTTCAGGACAGTAATAACCCATCCTGTTTATTGATGCTCTATAATATGACATAACTGTTGCTTATGTGTTTCAGCCGGGGCTGGAGGTTTTCTACAAACAACTGAAGGTGATGACGAGGAGGCCTCCTTATGAAATTTGATGAGGAGATGTTTCCTGTTGGGGGAGGAGCCATGATCTCTCAGGTGCTGTCCTGAAAGACAATTGGAAAAAAAGTTACCGATAAGTCTAACTTGAATTTTCCTCAAAATTCTACAAACAATACCCCATAATGACATCATGAAAGATGTATGTCTGAAATCTTTGCAAATTTATTAAAAATAAAAAAATTAAAAAAAATCACATGTACATAAGTATTCAAAGCCTTTGCTCAATACTTTGTTGAAGCACCTTTGGAACCAATTACAGCCTCAAGTCTTTTTTGAGTATGATGCTACAAGCTTGGCACACCTATTTTGGGCGGTTTCTCCCATTCTTCTTCACAGGATCTCTCAAGCTCCATCAGGTTGGATGGGGAGCGTCGGTGCACGGCCATTTTCCAGAGACGTTCAATCAGGTTCAAGTCGGGGCTCTGGCTGGGCCACTCAAGGACAATCACAGAGTTGTCCAGTAGTCACTCCTTTGTTATCTTGACTGTGTGCTTAGGGTTGTTGGCCTGTCGGAAGATGAACCTTCGCCCTAGTCTGAGGTCTAGAGTGCTCTCGAGCAGGTTTTCATCAAGGATGTCTCTGTACATTGCTACATTCATCTTTCCCTCGATCATGACTAGTCACCCAGTTCCTGCCACTAAAAAACATCCCCATAGCATGATGCTGCCACCATCATGCTTCACTGTAGGGATGGTATTGGCCGGGTCATGAGCGGTGCCTGGTTTCTTCCAGACATGACGCTTGCCATTCAGGCCAAAGAGTTCAATCTTTGTTTCATAAGACCAGAGAATTTTGTATCTCATTGTCTGAGAGTTCCTCAGGCGCCTTTTGGCAAACTCCAGGTGGGATGTCGTGTGCCTTTTACTGAGGAGTGGCTTCTGTCTGGCCACTGTACCATACAGGCCTGATTGGTGGAGTGCTGCAGAGTTGGTTGTTCTTCTGGAAGGTTCTCCTCTCTCCACAGAGAAATGTTGAGGCTCTGACAGAGTGACCATCGGGTTCTTGGTCACCTCCCTGACTAAGGCCCCTCTCCCCCAATCACTCAGTTTGGCCGGGCAGCGCCCGCTCTAGGAAGAGTCTTGGTGACTCCAAACTTCTTCCATTTACAGATGATGGAGGCCACTACGCTCATTGGGACCTTCAATGCTGCAGAAATGTTTCCGTAACCTTCCACAGATCTGTGCCTCGATCCTGTCTCAGAGATCTACAGGCAATTCCTTGGACTTCATGAATTGGTTTGTGCTCTGATATGCACTGTTAACTGTGGGCCCTTATATAGACAGATGTGCGCCTTTCCAAATTATGTCCAATCATCTGAATTTACCACAGATGGACTCCAATCAAGTTGTAGAAACATCTCAGGGATTATCAGTGGAAACAGAATGCACCTGAGCTCAATTTTGAGTGTCCTGGCAAAGGCTGTGAATACTTATGTACATGTGATTTTTTGTTTTTATTTTTAATACACTTGCAAAGATGTCAAGCAAACTTCTTTCACATTGTCATTATGGGGTATTGTATGTAGAATATTGAGGAAAATAATTAATTTAATCCATTTTGGAATAAGGCTATAACAAGATTGCATAACATTTCTCTGTAAAAAATATTTTGCTTGCTGAGTTCATGGTTTGCATAGGGTGGGAGCAACCTGCACTAAGTCAACATCTGCATAGGAATCTACATTAACACCAACCACAGCGGGCACCTGTTCCAGACCTTTCTGGTGTTTCAACAAGTTTACATGGTAGATTTGATAAGGTTTACTCTTTCCGAACTAATTTACCCTGTAGTTTACCTAATCCACCCCAACCTGTGGTGTCACAGAGGTACCGCCATAGGAAATTGGCACTTGAACCAGTGGGTACTTCCTGGTGTCCCTATGCATACACACTACCCAGAAAGTCTTGCCTACTGAGCCAATTCTTCCAATCACCATGGAGTGTACAAGCATGACCATGCTGCCAGAGTTCAGGAGGACCTTGGTGGGAAGTGATTCACCCACACTTCACTTTCAAACAACCCTCAGCCAAGTCAAAATTTGTGGTGCACACACTTTGTTCATATAAAGATGCTCTCCTGCCGGTCCAGCACTTCATGGTGTCTTCCTGAAGTGGGCATTGTGCATGGGTATGTCTCAAGGAGTGGCACCACCAGCACTGCACGTCTTCCATTCTCCTGGTAGGGACAGACTTTCAAGGATTCAAATAGGATAACTCTTGGATAGACATGTTCAAATAGTTTCGTTACGAATTAGTTTTTTTAATGAATTTCGACAAATTCGTTAACTCTGAAGTATCCGAATTAACGAAAATCCGTTCACTGAATTTTTACGAATATTTGTAAATTCGAATAGTCGAGTATGCGTAAATTCGTGAATTTGAATAGTCAAATATTCATAAATTCGTAAATTTGAAAATTCGAACATTCGGAAATTCGGAAATTCAAACACCCAAAAATGTGAAAATCTGAAATAGTAACTAACTTTAATAACTCAACTATTACTAACTATTAAATTATAGGTATTGGAATTTTGTTTCAAATTTGGCTGTTAGTGAACGTAACAAATACAAATTTATCCAAAGTAACGAATTATCCGAAATACCCAATGCTGTATCTAAACAAATGGAATGTAATGAATTAATAATAATAAATAATAATAATCATAATAATAATAAAACTGTTTTATTATTATTATGATTATTATTATTTATTATTAATTTGTTCAGTTCCATTTGTTTAGATTCTGCATTTCTTATTTTGAATAATTCATAACTTCGGATAGATTCGTATTCGTTATGTTCACTAACAGCCAAATTTGAAAAGAAATTCCAATACCCATAATTTAATAGTTAGTTATTATTAGTTAGTTAGTTAGTAATTATTTAGAATTTTCGTATTTTTAAATTTACAAATTTTCGAATTTAAGAATTTACGAATCGCGGTCATAATGAATGACCTGTAAAACGGGAAAAAAATACCTAATGAAACAAACAAATTTTCTACTCTTGGATGCTGGTTCCAGGGACTGGCAGGACTTCCTTACTAGGAGCTGCAAATGGCCTAGTGGCCTTTGGTGTAGGTTCCCAGCGCTTGGCCGACCCAAGCAGGACTTCCATCACAGTGTATTTTTACAAGTTCATCTGCTGTCTTGGGGTCCCCTTGGCTCACCCAGCCCTGTAGGCCTTCTAGCAGGGACCTCAGGTACTGATCAAATATGACCAACTGTGCCACCTGAGGTCCAGTCAGCACCTCTGGCTGCAGTCATTTCTTGACCAGCTGAACCAGGTCATGCATCTGGGATCTTGGCGGCCAGTCGGTATACTACTTCCAGTGGTGTACCCTTTGGGCCCTTACAGCAGTAGTCACCCTAAGGCGGGCCGAGATCTCCTCCTTCAGCTGCTCCTTCAGAGGTTTGCTGTGGTGCTCTGATCCAGGACATGCAACCAATGCCTCCCCTGCACCAAGCTAACAAACTAACTTGAGACTGCAATGTCTACTGTTAAATCTTTCCTGTGAAGACCAGAGGTTCAGGAAGCAGCACTGAGAGAGCAGGAGCCAGCAACATTGAAAACTGTAAACTATCCCTTATCTGAACCGGACACCGAAGGAGAAACCCCCCCTACCCTAGGACCAGGCATTGGGATTTAGGACGAAACAGCAGAGGAGACTGACCAGGATCCAAGAAGGAGGACCCCAAGACCCCATTTACCAAAGCGGGTACCCCTGCAGGGGTAGGAAATTTCTGGTAAGTGGGGGCACATACGGGAGAGCACGCGTGGAAGTCACCTTATTCCTTGAAAGAGCACGGAAGTCACCTTTATACATATAAAGTGGAACACCCACAGCAATGTCATCGGTCTTTTGTTTACCACATTAATGAAACGAACAATGTCATATATTGCACAGTAGAACAATATTGATTGAAAATCACCAGTGTTTACACACTGAAACAGCACATCCTGACAAAACCTAGCACTTTCCATATCACGAAGTTTCTGCACACTTATGAATGCCTACGGATAAATCAGTTCATCACTGGGATTATATAATTTGTATTTATTGGTTTTGAGTCTTATATTTATGATTTTGCACATTTTGGCACATTAGCACTTTGGTTATATATTTACGTACATTTACGGACAATACGGACATTTACGGACGACACCTTACTTTGATTTTATTAGTTTATTTTTCAAGTGTAAACATTTCCTCCTTACGGACTTTTACGGATTTTTACGGGCTAACATTTTATAACATATTCCTCTTTATATAATTTATGGTTTATACAGAAATAGGGTGGTAGAGACCTATAGGTGTGCATATCTGTATATCAGAACATTAGTAGAGTTTGTATCACAGAGACAGCCCCATTTCCACATCCCCTACTTATTTAACGTTCCCTCTTAGGAGGAAACTTACTGGAAGGCAGCAGTCATAGTTTGTATTTCTATCTCTGGTCCTGAGCGCAGGAACCTATTTCTCATTTAACCAATACACCATTACTTTAAATGCCAGTTTTTCTTTTAAATGACATTCGTTGTTGCACTGCAAACTGCCTGCATCCTCCAGCAGGCAGGGGTATTAGTTCAGGGGTGTCAGCAACACTGGTAAGTGCTCCAGGACCATGCGCAAAAACAGTTTAAACAGAAAGTCTTCTTATTACTCCAAAAGGCAAAACAAGTTCACCTTTTGAAACATGTTACAACCATCTTTAGGGTGTAACATTTAATATGTTACTAAATCACCTGCTGCCACCCCAACCCAATCCCCCATTGTGACAGAGATCCTCTCCCTGTACCCACTGCCACAATTCAAAAAAAGCATGGCCATGCAGGGCTCCACCCACACAGCCACATCATTGACTCACAGAGTTCTGTGAATCAATGAACTACAACATACCGTCAGCCATTGCGACTGACAGCTTGTAGTTCTCAATGAACTATGAGTGTACTGGTGAACGCTCTTGTGGTTCATTGAGCTTCCTGGACTTCAGTAATTGCCTGCCTGTATCAGAGGTACGGGCAAACAGCTCTACTGACTGCAGGAGCCTGGAAATGTACCCGCGATCTATCGATGCAGGCTCCTAAGAAAAAAATATAATAAATGCACATTTCTTTTTACCTGAACTTTAACTTCAGCAAATGACAAAATAAAGTCTGCTTGTCTTCAGCACAGTAACATAACACAGTGGCTCCTCAACTAAAGACTTTACCGGCATTAGGGATGACACAGTCCCAGAATATGTAGGTCTCCCTCAGCAGAGCTCAGCAGTTCAGTAGTTTTCCAGCCACTCCCTTTACTTCACACACCTGCTCTCTGGAACTTTCTGGAGGTGAGCTAGCTCCCTGTTGCCCATTAATAGGACCAGAACCCAAATATGGGAGAAACATAGCCTCCATCCAGGACCCACCCTAGGTGTCCTGTACTGTCAGTAACAGGGTACCATAGTGAACCTTCACAATAACCCACTGTGCCAGCTTTAAATTTTCTCAGATACCATTATACACATTTTTTTTACTAGTCAAACATCCTCTGGATTAACGAAACAGGGAAGGTGCTGTCCCAAACTGGAGTCAGTCATGGAAGGACATAGATCCTGGATTTTCTCCAGTCATATAGACCTGCTAGAAGCAATTCTGGCACTAATGACACCTTTCCAGTGGCAAAATTAATGAAACACAAGTACATATTCCTGAAATGGAATTCATTTAGCTGGCTGAAGCGTTGCAGCATCTCAGTCACTGTCAAGGAAGCAGTTGCAGATCTTTTTCTTATTGCTTCAAGCAGTAAAGGAGAAACACCATAGGTGACTTAAGCTTAAGCAATTCTGCCACTTACAAGTTGTTGCCAGTGACAGGGTTGCTGGTTTGACATAGACCTGTGGTGCCAACAATTAAGAACCATTTTAGGCTGGGTAAATGTCATAGCAACTAGTAAGAGCTATCCATCTGTGTCTGGCTTTAAATGGGTAGATTTCCCATAGATTTGACAAGAGGTGGGAAATCTTTTTTCCTCATTAATTTTCCATGCATTTGAACTTTTCATCAATTTATCTTTTACCTTGGGCAGTGTCTTCTGAGAAAGTTTTGTAACAAATTTGGAAATTCATTTTAAAGACCGACATCAGACAATTAAAAAATAGTGAACTGCTAATGCTAACCAGCAACATTTCAGCTGTACTAAATGTGAAACAGCAAATTAATGTACAACAGTATAACTTTTATTTAATCCATAGCAGCCAGATCATAGAATGGAGCCATATGGGTGGTGAGAAAAAGAAAGGAAGTGGTGAGCATGTAGTTGAGTGTAGTGGATATGCATTATCTTAAATATAGGTTAAGCTGGGTATGCTTATGTCTGAATCGTAATAATAACCTCCAAGATATTTATACTTTATGTGTACCTAATAATATGCAGGACCGTTTTTTTTTTTTGGGGGGGGGGGTGGGTTGTTTTTTTTTACTTATAAATCTATCTATTCTGGGCTTTTGTTATGTAAGATTTATATTTTGCTTCTTGTGTGCTTTTGCAGTTGTTTGCTTAGCTGCTAATAAAAAAAGGTTGCTCATTTATGTTGCATATTAGATTGAGATTAATTTCTTGCAGGAAGCAAAGCCATCCAAGCATTCTAAATATTTTCATGAAATGGAGTTTGGAATAATCTAAAAACCCTACCCCAAAACCTAACTAGATTTTGGCAAAATGTGGAACATATTTCCCACTTTATCACATCCACTGACACATATTTTTGGTACTTAGATACAAAATAGACAACACTTGAAGGAGTTGCGCAACACTTCATCAGCATTTTACAACACATTTTACATGTGTATGCTAAGTCAATAAGCCTTCCTGGGGGAAGCTCCTCCATGGATTTGTTAGTAGATAAATCTACTGTAGCACCTTCCTAGATAGGTTGCTGCGATGTTAGTGTAGAGATACCCCCAAAGGAGCTGCTTAATTTGTTCATTCTGTTAATCTGCCTCTCAACCCTAAAGAACTGTCCCAGCCCCTCTGGAACACCTAGCAACAGTGTAATTGCAAGCACAGTAAAACAGACACAAATGTAGTGAACAGAAAGTTTGTTTACTGGGAGACCTTCCACAATCAAACAAACAGTGATCTGGTAAAATAATTGTCAAGAATGGCAAACTGTGGTCTTAAATGGTGTAAATCAAAACCAAATGCAGACTTCAAAGTATCACAGTCAAACAACTTAAATAGATATAGAGTGGCCTATGCGCTCAGGCATAAAGGTTAACAGACCTGGCTTAAACACGGTCAGTCTGTTTCCCTCAAATTCAGAAATCACAGACCCAAGCTATGGGAGGGAGGTAATAGGCCATAAATGCAAATTATCACTGTAACAGTTATAGTGAGAGTTCCCCTTTAAAGCTAGTCACTGGGATCACTAAATTACTGATGCTAAGGAAGTAACAGCAAGGGTCCACACAATGGAGATATCCAAGATATTCAGCTAGCCTGGTGTTGGTTCACTTGGTGTCCTGTTGAGCAGGATAAACAAAGAGTACTTGAAAGTATCCCGGAAGGCAAAGTGAACTGTAGGATGCTAGCAGTATCCTGGTAGGCAAAGTGGAATGTACTGACTGTTCAGCAGGGTGCAAGTGTGCCTACCAATGTGGGCACTGGTAAGGCAATGTTGCCTGACTACTGTGTCCTTAAGGATGGGCAAACGCCTGCTCACCCATCCTGCGACCAAGGGATCAAGCTACAGGTTCCCCCGAAAGGCCCGACTGGTCTTCCTGTAACCAGATCGGCCCACACCCTCAGGAATGACTGGAGATGCACCCGAGATCCCTCTCAGATGGGATGTCTGTCACAGTCCGACTCCTGGAACTGTGCAGGATTAACACACCGACTTCTGGAACTGTGGCTGGATGGATCCCCTCCGTGGGTAACAGCAGCCCCTCTAATCACGTCTGCCTCTTTCACTGCATCGTGGAGAACAACCATGCCTTCCAAAATGGAGTCCTTAGCCAGCCCTCTGCTTTGCAGAGCCCACTGGGATTTGTAGTCCCGCCCCTTTAAGAGTCATTTAGATTGCGCTGTGCTGAGACTTCATGTCCCATGATCCTCTGCTGCTGTTGCCTTTCATGGCTCTGTCTCCCAGCCAATGTGGTCACAGGGGAGAAAGCAGAGCAGCCTGATGCCTGTGTGTGTGAGAGGAGAGGGAGAGGGGATGGCATTCCCTGCAGAAACTGACAGGCAAATTCTCCCTCTATGAAAGGCCTGCGTACTCACAATGGCCAGCTTAGGGGGGTCGTGGGTGAGAATGGGGCATCCGCTACACACTCCCCCCATCAAAGTACCTTTGGTCCTCCAAAGGAGGTAAAAAATATGTAACCTGTTACATGCTTCATATTTACACACAGATAAAAACAGGTTAATGCACACAGGAAACCAGACAATGTAAATTTGCATAAGAACTTGGCACAGGAACCTCCCAATAATTATCATAGGAAGGGAGGTTGCTTCGTCTACAGGCCACTTTGATTGGAACAGCCCAGGGGGTGAGTTGGGGATGTCCTCCACCAAATCTGCAGTGGAAGGATCAGGTGTTACAACAGTCCTCTTTGCAGTGAGAACAACCTCCTCAGAGCTTTCACCCAATGTGTCATATGTCAGTATTTTTGGTGGGTGAATAACCCTTGCCTTTTACTGTTCTTTAGACTCTGGGGTTACAGGCATACTGGTCTCTCATTCTTCCTGCATATCAGCTTCAGCTTTCTCTTCAATAAAGGATGGGAAGTCTTCAGGGTCTGCTGTCAGCAGGGAAGATTGAGGGTCTTCCAACCCTTCAGAAGGTGGACTTTGGGGCACAAACTCAGGAGCCTCTGGCCTAAGAATCCAGTTGTCGGTCACCTTAGGAGAAGAAGGTGGTGTGGCAGGCGCTTGCATTTGAGACGGCCACAGCCAATCTATTCCAATTTCTTCATCCTCACTGTTCTCATCTTCTTCAGGAAGGGGCACAGACTGAGATCTAGTCACTGGTCGGGATCCTGGGAGGCCGTGGGTGTGGACTGTGAATCTAGCTGTGGTGGCAAACAAACTGCTTCTGACAGAGGCAATAGATGGTTGCGGTGCCAAGTCTTCAGCGGGCCTGTGCTCCCTTCTGGGCGCATCTGATACACTGGGAGTCCTGGCAGCTGTTTGCCAACAACATAGTGTTGTGACTTTCAGCCCTCAGCCAACTTGTGCTTTCCAGGGACACCCAGGTTTCTCAGCAGTACATTGTCACCTGGTTGTAAGTCCTGCACCCACACCCTGAGGTCAAAGTTCCTTTTATACCTCTGTCCTCGGGGATCTGAGGCAGCTTGAGCCTTGTCATAGATGGTGTTAGGAAAGGAACGATTCCTGATCAAATCCTGGCATTTCCGCGGTGGTGCGCGCTTCCGTGCGCGGTCGCGCGCTCCCGTGCGCGCGCACGCGCCGGAAAAGGCGCCAAATTTGACTATTTAAACTGGGAGATTTCTGAGAGCAAGTGCTGCTCGCTCTACAGCGTTCCCGACCTGTATGCCTCAGCTCCGGATACCTGTTCCCGTGTTTGTTCTGCCTCCTGTTGACCCGGCTTGTCCTGACCTGCTGTTTGCTACCTGCACCGACCCCGGCTACCCACGACCATCCGATTGTCTGCTCCTTGGTACCTCTGCTGCCCGCCCGTTAACGAACCTTGCTTGGACTCTGACTACCCGTTTGCCTGATCCTCTTGTACCTTCCTGCCTGCCTGTTGCCAACCCAGCCTGTATGACCACTTCCATGTTCTCCTAGTCCGTTTGCCCATCAGTCTCAGGTTCGTTCCAAGCAATTGCCCGCCCGTCGTCTCCATGGTTCCTCGTCTGTTAGCCTACCAGCACCCATCGGCCCCAGCCACGTCCATCGTTTGTCGTCCAGTCCTGTTCGGCCCAGTTGTCCTCCGTCTTGTTTGTGCCCTTGTCCATAGGCCTCGACTCCGTATGTCCAGCCCTTGCGACATCTCGCTCGTCGTGAACGAGAGTCTTTAGAGGGTCAAATTTATCAGTTTAAACCGCGGAAAAGGCCGCGCACGCGCGCGTGCCCTCGCGCGCTGGCGCGT
>BLSH010461889.1:396267-422387 GCA_018402905.1 Glandirana rugosa | reverse complement strand
CTTCCCAGTTAAGAGGAGGATAAACCGGGTGGCATTTGAATTGGACCTCCCGCCATCCCTGCGGATCCACCCGGTTTTTCATGTGTCCCTGCTGAAGCCCATGGTCCTCGACCCCTTCACGGGTCGGAAGGTGGGCCCACCGGATCCAATCTTAGTCAACGGCGAGGAGGAGTTTGAGGTGGAAGCCATCTTAAACAGCCGCCGGAGAGCTGGGGGGACCCAGTACCTAATCAAATGGAAGGGATTTGGCCCGGAGGAGAACTCCTGGGAGCCTGAGGAGAACATCCACGCCCCCGGACTGATCCAGGCCTTCAGGAAAAATCGCCAGGGTGGTGGTACCCGGTGAGGCATCCGGAGGCTGCCCCTTGGGGGGGGGGCAATGTTAGGAAAGGAACGATTCCTGATCAAATCCTGGCATTTCCGCGGTGGTGCGCGCTTCCGTGCGCGTTCTCGCGCGCTCCCGTGCGCGCCCGTGCGCGCGCACGCGCCGGAAAAGGCGCCAAATTTGCCTATTTAAACTGGGAGATTTCCGAGAGCAAGTGCTGCTCGCTCTACAGCGTTCCCGACCTGTACGCCTCAGCTCCGGATACCTGTTCCCGTGTTTGTTCTGCCTCCTGTTGACCCGGCTTGTCCTGACCTGCTGTTTGCTACCTGCACCGACCCCGGCTACCCACGACCATCCGATTGTCTGCTCCTTGGTACCTCTGCTGCCCGCCCGTTAACGAACCTTGCTTGGACTCTGACTACCCGTTTGCCTGATCCTCTTGTACCTTTCTGCCTGCCTGTTGCCAACCCAGCCTGTACGACCATCCGTCTACTTGCACGCCTTCTGGAGCCTCACTACACCATCGGTGACCCTCCAGCCCTCGTGCCATCCCGCACTCTTGGGCCTCTGTCCCCACTACCAGGGGTCCTTGAATCGGGTGCGCAAGAGCGGTTGTTCCCTGCACAAGACAGACTCCACCGTCAGGTACGTGACAGATGGTCTTCAGACCTTTCCGTAAATGGTCCACATATCCTCTGTGGGACATTGCTGAGGAATGTTCTAAGGATGTGCCAAAGGCCAAGTCTACTAGCAGCCGGGCCTTCCGCCTGAACATCAGACCATAGGGAAAGTATCCTGTGGCATCAATTGCAGTGCTGTTATAAGCATGCACAATAGCGACTATATACTTGCTCCAGTGCTGCTTTTGTTCTGAAGTCGGAGTCCCAAGCATATCCAGGAGGGTTCGGTTGAATCTCTCTGGCTGAGGAACCCCTTGAGGATGGTACGGGGTGGTTCTGAACTTCTTGATACCTAACAGATCTAAAAGAGGCTGCTCTTGAAATCTCTCCATTGATCCGAGTGCATACGCTGGGGCAGGCCATAGTGCACAAAGAACTTATCCACTAAGATATTGGCCACTGTGGATGCCTGCTGATTCTTCATAGGAAATGCCTGGGCATACAGAGTGAAATGCTCAGTCACTACCAGGATGTTTCCCTGCCCGCTCAGATCAGGCTCCAAGCACAGAAAGTCAATGCACACCAGCTCCATGGGTCCCTGACTCTGAAGATGGCCCATTAGGGCAGCTTGGTGAGGCAAAGTCTTTATTTGGATACATCTGATGCAGGAGTAGCAATAGCCCTAGACTTCAGCCGGCATGCAGGGCCAGTAAAACAGGTCCCTAGCCAGGTGGAAAGTTCTCTCGGGCCCCAGGTGGCCATGGTTGTCATGTAGGGCAGTTAATACTGTCTCCCTATGTTTTTCCAGTAGAAATAACTGCCATTTTTCTTCAGGATCATCAACGGGGCTCCTTCGGTAGACCACCCCTTGGTGCAGTTGCAACTGATCCAATTCTCTGGGCAACAGGCGTGCTTCCTTCAGGGAGTCAGTGAGGAGCAAGTCAGGGCATTGCCTCTCCAAAGCCTTCAATGTCAAACTACAGAGAGAGTCTTCCAAATGGTCCCTTTGCAAATTCTTCTTAGAGAGCTTGGGCAGGGCTTCATCCCCAAACTGGGTGATGCTGCAATTACATCTGGGGACACCAGCGGCTGACACTCCATTGTCTTTGGCCCTGGATCCACCTCTAGCTTGGTGTTCTACTCCTTGATATAAAACTCATACCCCTTCAGGTGTCAGCTGGGCCCATTCTTCCAGAGGGTCTCTGGAGCAATGGGGCCTTTTTGACAGAGCATCTGAGTCTGTTCCCAACCCTCGGTGCATACTTCAGGCTGAAAGTAAACCCCAATAGGGCAGCTAACCATCTGTGAACCGTGGCATCCAACTTGGTGGTAGTGAGGATATAGGTGAGAAGATTATTGTCGGTCTTGATCACAAACTCTGCTGCATACAAGTAATCCCTCAGCTTATCAATTACTGCCCACTTCAAGGCCAGGAACTCAAGTTTGTGTGTGGGGTAGTTCTTCTCGGTGGGTGCCAAGCTCCAACTCACATAGGCAACAGGCCGTAGGTGGCCGTAGGTGGCCGTCATGCTCTTGATACAGCACCCCGCCTAACCCATCTCAACTGGCGTCAATGTGAAGTTCATATGGCTTGGTTAGATCTGCATAGGCCAGGACTGGAGCAATTATTAGGCTCCATTTCAGCTGCTTTCTGGGCCCTCAAGCTGGTCTGACAGGCCTAGTTGGGTCATTGTCAACCTATTTGTTTTTCAGTAGTTCATTGAGTGGGCAAGCTATTTTAGCGAATCCCTCTACAAATCTTCTGTAGATGATGGTTTCCAGCTTCTGGGGGTCAGTGGCCACTCCGTCGGCAGACACAATGTGACCAATATTGTTGACCGAGGGTTGATAAAACTGGCACTTCTCCGGAGACAGCTTCAACCCCTCGTCATTGAGTCTCTTGAGGACCTTTTCCAGATGCTCTCCGTGCTCCTCTAAGGTCTTCCCAAAGACAATGATGTCATCTAGATACACCAACACTTCTATCAGGTTCATGTCACCCACAGTCTTCTCCATGAGCCTTTGGAAAGTGGCTGGGCCTCCGGACAAGCCCTGGGACATCCGGTCAAATTCTAAGAACCCCAACGGGGTAATGAAGGCAGTCTTCTCCCGACCCTCAGGATGCATGGAGATTTGATAGTACCCGCTTTTCAGCTCCACTTCACTTGTCCCAGCAACATCCGAGCCTGCATCTTCACTGACGAGGCTGTTATGTTGCGGACACTGACCGAGATCCTCCTGTCACTTTTTTGTTTTGGTTGAAACCACGTCCACTCCCATGTCTTCTCACTGTCTGTCGGCTTCAAGGATAATGAAGGGCCTGGTTGTTTCCAATTTAGTTTGACAGATGCCCATAAACAGGCTACTTCACCAGGCTGTAACTCCTTCTTACTCTGATCCAAGCGCCAGATCTTTCCCACTCCTTCAGCTGGGGCCTTCTGTTCTTGCACCAGGCGTTGATAGGCTTGCCTCAGCATGGGGTGTACACTTGTGGTTGAAGCGTCCGTCTCTTGGACAAGAGGTGTCAGCAGTCTTCTGACAAGATCAGTATTGGTCCCTAAGATGAGAGAACGCTTGCTGGCCCCTGGTGAGCGAGGACAGACCACTGCCAAATACTGAAATCACAGACCCAAGCAATGAACATGGGAGGCAATAGGCCATAAAATTCAAATTATCATTATAACAGTTATAGTGAGAGTTCCCCTTTAAAGGTAGTCACTGGGATCACTAAATTACTGATACTAAGGACCTAACAGTAAGGGTCCTCACAATGGAGATATCCAAGATCAGCTAGCCTGGCATTGGTGCACTTGGTGTCCTGTTGTGTAGAAAAAAACAAAGGGTACTTGAAAGTATCCTGTTGAGGTGAAATAAAAATGGTGTGGTTATGGATTCCCCCTATTTATTATAACTATGTATTAACTTGTCTAATCCTATAATTAGCTAGTCTATTAACCAGTTGCCGACGGCCCACCATGTCTTGACGGCGGCAGCTTGGCTCGTTATCGTGAAAACACTGTCACCTGACGGCAGCCGCAAGAAAGAGTATTGTGAGCGCACGCACGCTGCCAGGGGTGCGCTTGCATACTCACTGTGTTCCGAGGGGCCAGGGAGCGGGAACGGTGGACTTGATGTCCGCCAGTTACCCACAACCCCCCCCCCCGGAGCGACAGAACGGGGGTCCGTGTATGTAAACACGGATCTCCGTTCTGACAGAGGGGGAAGGGATGTGATCACAGGCTCCCTGTGTATGGGAGCCATGATCACTCCCCTCCCCCAGCCAGCCCAGCCCCCATACAGTTAAGACACACTGAGGGAACGCAGTTTACCCCTTAGAGCACTCCCTGCAGGTTAACCCCTTCCCTGCCAGTGACATTTATACAGTAATCAATGCATTTTCATAGCATTGATCGCTGTATAAATGCCAGTGGTCCCAAAAAAGTGTCAAAATGGTCCAACATGTCAGCTGCAATATCGCAGTCCAGACAAAAATCACAGATTGCCGTCATTACTAGTAAAATATAAAAAAAAAGTAAAAACCCCATAAATTAATTCTCATCATTCGTAAACGCTGCAACTTTTGCGCAAACCAATCAATAAACCCAGATTGCGATTTTTTTTACCAAAAATATGAGGAAGAATATAAATCGGCCAAAACCAATGAAAAAAATGTTTTTTTATATATTTTTTTTTTTTTGGATATATATTATAGCAAAAAGTAAGAAATATTTTTTTTTTTTTTTGCTAAATTTTCGCTCTTCTTTTGTTTATAGCGGTGACGCAGAGGTGCTCAAATACCACCAAAAGAAAGCTCTATTTGTGGGGGAAAAAAAGGATGCAAATTTTGTTTGGTTACAACTTCGCACGACTGCGCAATTGTCAATTAAAGAGACGCAGTGCCAAATCACAAAAAGTGCTCTGGTCCTTACCTGGGAAATCCTTCCGGGCTGAAGTGGTTAAATCTCTGATAAAATTAATGGTAACACAAAAACTTTTCTTTCACTCATGGTTAGTATTTGGCTGAAGCCATTTATTATCAATCCACTGTGCTTACTCTTTTTAACCGCTTGCCGACCGCTGATCGGCATTTGACGGCGACAAGGTGGCTCTATTGCGCGAATCGCCGTCATATGATGGCGGCTGCGAGATCGAGCCCAGTGAGCGCGCGCCGCCAGAGGCGCGCCCGCACGCTCACTGTGTCCGGGGAGGGCCAGGGATCGGGTGCGGCGGATTCGATCTCCGCCGGCCATCCGCGATGCCCCCTCCGGAGTGAAAGAACGGAGGTCTGTGTAAGTAAACACAGACCTCCGTTCTGTGAGGGGGGAAGGGCTGTGATCACAGCCTTCCACTACATGGAGGCTGTGATCACTTCCCTTCCCCAGCTAGGGCAGTCCCCACACAGTTAGAACACGCCCAGGGAACACAGTTAACCCTTAGAGCGCCCCCTGCAGGTTAACCCCTTCACTGCCAATGGTATTTACACAGTAATCAGTGCATTTTTATAGCACTGATCGCTGTATAAATGCCAATGGTCCCAAAAAAGTGTCAAAATGTTCCGACATGTCCGCTGAAATATCGCAGTACCGCTAAAAATTGCAGATCGCCGCCATTACTAGTAAAAAAAAAAATAAATAAAAAACCCAGAAATTAATTCTCATCATCCGTAAACGCGACCACTTTTGCGCAAACCAATCAATAAACGCCGATTGCAATTTTTTTTAGCACAAATATGAGGAAGAATATAAATCGGCCAAAACCGATGAAAAAAAATGTTTTTTTATATTTTTTTTTTGGATTTGTATTTTAGCAAAAAGTAAGAAATTTGTTTTTTTTTGCAAAATTGTCGCTCTTCTTTTGTTTATAGCGGCGATCAGAAATGACGCAGCAGTGATCAAATACCACCAAAAGAAAGCTCTATTTGTGGGAAAAAAAGGACGCAAATTTCGTTTGGGTACAACGTCGCACGACCGTGCAATTTTCAGTTAAAGCGACGCAGTGCCGAATCGCAAAAAGGGCTCTGGTCCTAAAGGGGGAAATCCTTCCGGGGCTGAAGTGGTTAAATCATAATGACAACAGAAACTACCCAATCCTACCCTGATCAAAAGTTTACATACCCCAGTTCTTAATACCGTGTTTTGCCCTCCTTTAACATCAATGACAGCTTGAAGTCTTGTGTGGTATTTGTGGATGAGACTCTTTATCTACTCAGATGGTAAAGCTGCCCATTCCTCTTGGCAAAAAGCCTCCAGTTCCTGGAAATTCTTGGGCTGTCTTGAATGTACTGAATGTTTGAGATCTCCCCAGAGTGGCTCAATGATATTTAGGCCAGGAGACTGAGATGGCCACTCCAGAACCTTCACTTTATTCTGTTGTAGCCAATAACATGTCGACTTGGCCTTGTGTTTTGGATCATTGTCATGTTGGAATGTCCAAGTACGTCCCATGTGCAGCTTCCTGGCTGATGAATGCAAATGTTCCTCCAGTATTTTTTGATAACATACTACATTCATCTTGCCATCAGTCTTGACCAAATTTCCTGTGCCTTTGTAGCTCACACATCCCCAAAACATCAGCGATCCACCTTCACAGGCCTTGAGGAGTCCAGAAACTCATTGACCTTTTATACACACATACTAATTACAAGCAAACAGATCACATGTGAGGATTGTTACCTTTAATAGCCATTCAAACCCCTTTGTGTCAACTTGTGTGCATGTTATCGGGCCAAAATCACCAGGGTATGTAGACTTTTGATCAGGGTTATTTGGGTAGTTTCTGTTGTCATTATGATTTAAAAAGAGTAAACACAGTTGATTGATAATAAATGGCTTCAGCCAAACACTAACCATGAGTGAAAGAAATGTTTTTATGTTATCATTCATATTCTCTGAAAAATGGCCAAGAAATCATAAATTCTGCCAGGGTATCTAAACTTATGAGCACAACTGTATTTCTGGGTGTACACCCTTGTATGTGTCAAGTCTCTGCACAGGCACCCACCTCAAATCTTACCTCTACAAGGGGTATGTCTGGTTCCGCTCCACTTCCCCAGCGATTTGGGGGCGATCCAGTTCAATGCAAAGGGCTTTCCAACCAGGTTGGATATGCTTTGAGATGCTGCCCCAGGCATCCCCCATGGACAGATGCAAAGTAGGCTTCGTGATTTCTTTGCTTTCTGACGGCCTTGGTCTGGGCAAACCCCCTATGGGAGATGCAAAAACCCGTTGTCCAGAGTTACCCAGAGTTACCCAGAGTTTGTGGCCTCCTTTAAAAGGGTATTTGATGTTCCCGCACGCACAACTATTGCTGCCAAAAACCTCATGTCCATCAAGCAGGGTACAAGAACAGTTGCCGATTACGCCATTGAATTCTTTACTCTGGCCGCAGAGGTTGCTAGGAACAATGAGGCTCTCATGGCTGCTTTTTCTCATGGTCTCTAGGATAACATCAAAGATGAGATAGCAGCCTGAGACATACCCACTGAGCTGGAGAGGTTGATCACGCCATTCTCATTTACTCCACACTGCAAGAGAGACCTTCCTTTAAGGTGCGCTTTCGGAAGCCTCCTGTGCATTTGGCCCCGAGCTTTGTAGTCCCACCCTTGGCTCACTTACCTCCCATACCTCCTGGTTCCGAGCCTGTCAGTGAAATAGAACCCATGCAGTTGGGCTTCACATGTCTCTGCGGATGAGAGAGCCTTTAAAGGAAAGAGAGATTGTGTCTTTATTTTGGCCAGGCAGGTCACTTTTTGAAGTCTTGTCCTACCCATCTGGGAAATGACCGCACCTAAGGTCCTGTAGGGGACAGACCATAGGTGGAGTTGTTACATCCCCAGTCATCCGTAAGGCTAAATCCCTGGTTCCAGTTACCCTTTCTTAGTCTGAGTCGTCCATCAAGATAAAGACTCTAATCAACTCTGGGGCTGCAGGCAGGTTCATAGATAGTGCCTTTGTGTCTAAGCACTCGATTCCGCTGCAGCTTCAGGTTACTCCACTCAATATTAAAGCTATTGATGGGAGACCACTACATCCTGTCCATGTGACTGATGAGACTGCTCCGTTGACCATGGCCGTAGGGGCTCTTCACCCTGAGATTATCCAATTCTAAGTAATTTCCTCTCCTCATTTTCCAGTGGTTATTGGTTATCCTTGGTAACAGAGACACAACCCCTCTTTTGATTGGCTTTGTGCTGAGGTTCTTTCCTGGTCACCACAATGCTGTAAGACATGTTTTCAGAAAGTGGCTAAGGTCTTGTGTACCTCTTCACTCTCCTCCCTGCCGGAGGAATACTGCCAATTTAGCACTGTCTTTGATAAAGGTCAAGCCGGTAGTTTGCCTCCACACTGGTCATATGATTGCACAATTGACCTTCAACCTGGTGCCATACCCCCTCGTGGTTCACCCTTTGTCTGTATCGGAGTATTTAGTCATGGAGGAGTATGCTGCACGTACTTTCTCGTGGGTTCATCCGCAAATCCTCGTCTCCTGCTGGTGCTGGCTTTTTCTTTGTGAAGAGTGGTGAACTGAGACCTTGTATCGATTATAGGGGTCTTAGTCGCTTCACGATTAAACATGCTTATCCGATTCCATTGATCATGGAGTCATTTGACCGCCTCAAGGGAGCAACAGTTTTCACGAAGCTTGATCTGAGAGGGGCATACAATCTCATGAGGATCAAGGAGGGCGATGAGTGGAAAACTGCGTTTAATACCAGGACAGGCCATTACGAATACCTCGTAATGCTGTTTGGTCTTTGAAATGCTCCGGACGTTTTTCAGGAGTTCATCAACAATGTCCTTCGAGATTCGCTGCAGCAATGTGTGGTGGTTTATTTCGATGATATCCTCATATATTCCAAGTCCCTAGAGAGCCACCACACAGATGTCTGCTGTGTGCTTCAGAGGCGAAGAGATAATAACTTGTATTGTAAATTGGAGAAGTGCGAGTTCCATCGTGAACAGGTTAAATTCCTGGGTTATGTAATTTCCACTGCTGGTTTTTCAATGGACCCAGAGAAGTTATCGGCAGTTGTACGGTGGCCCCGACCCATGAGTTTATGTCCACTACAACGTTTTCTTGGCCTTGCCAATTATTATCGGAAGTTTATTTGTGACTTCTCGTGTCTGGTCAAACCCCTGACTGATATGACCAGAAAGGACGGTAACCCACAGAATTGGTCTCCGGAGTCCATTAAGGCCTTTGAAACTCTCAAGGCTGCCTTTGTTTCTGCTCCTGTGTTGGTACATCCTAATCCTACATTACCCTTCATCCTTGAGGTTGATGCCTCCGAGACTGGAGTTGGTGCCCTTCTGTCTCAACGTCTTATCTCCATCCTTGTGGCTCCTTTTCCAAGAAGTTGTCTCCTGCAGAATGCAATTACGAGAATCGGGACAGAGAATTGTTAGAGATCATTTTAGCCCTTAAAGAATGGATGCATCTCCTTGAGGGTACCACTGTTCTGGTTCTCATTTTGATTGACCACAAGAATCTCACATTCTTGTCTGAGGCTAAACGCCTCTCCCCCAGGAGGGCACGATGGGCTCTGTTCTTGTCAAGCTTCAATTACATAGTCTCAGTCTTACCTGGTACTAAAGATGTAAGGGCCGATGCATTGTCGCAACAGTTTTCCTCAGCTTCCAAGATGGAGTTGGTTCCTCTTTCTGTGATACCTCCTGATCCTATTCTGGCTATGGTTCATACCAGTATCACTTCACCTTTGGGTGACAAGATCCTTGCTGCTCAGATCTATGTTCCTCCTGAGAAACCTTGTGACCGCTGCTTTGTCTCCTGAGAGTCTCTGTACTGCTATGCTCCAGACTTACCATTCTTCCAAGGCTGCTGGTCACCCAGGGAAAAATCAACTCATTTTGGGCTATTTCCCAACAGTTCTGGTGGCCTAGTCTCCACACTGACGTAGCTGCCTTCATAGCAGCCTGTTCCGTGTGTGCTCAGAACAAAATACCACAACATCTTCCAGTGGGTCTTCTACAACCCATACTCAATGGAGAGTAGCCTTGGACCCACCTGTCTATTGATTTTGTTGTGGAGTTACCTAACTCTCAGGGTAACACAGTCATTCTTATGGTGGTTGACCGATTCTCAAAGATGTCACATTGTATTCCACTTAAGAAGTTGCCCACATCTAAGGAACTGGCATCCATTTTTGCGCAGGAGATCTTTTGCTTACATGGGCTTGTGTCCAGGTTTTGGCAAGCCTTTTGTGCACAGTTGGGAATTCAGCTTTCCTTCTCTTCTGCGTATCAACCGCAGTCCAATGGGGCTGAGGAACTAGCCAACCAGCCATTGGAACAGTTTTTACGTTGCTATATTTCTGACCACCATACCAACTGGTCTGACCTGTTACCTTGGATGGAGTTTGCTCACAATAGTGCCGTCAATACCGCTTCCCAATTGTCTCCATTTATGGCAAATTGTGGCTTCCAACCAGCCATGTTGCCGGACTTATTTTCTCCTCAG
This sequence comes from Glandirana rugosa, assembly GCA_018402905.1. Lineage (NCBI taxonomy): Eukaryota > Metazoa > Chordata > Amphibia > Anura > Ranidae > Glandirana > Glandirana rugosa. The sequence goes on along the minus strand of BLSH010461889.1, from coordinate 411,965 downwards.
AGAATTCCTGCATTGGAGGAGCATCTCTGTGGTCTTCGTTCTACTTGGGTATAGGTCTGGGAGTTTTTTCGACGTGCCAATGATGGGTAAAGATGCCATGCTTACCACAGACGCCTACCTGTGCCCTCTTACCAAGTTGGGGAGAGGGTCTGGCTGTCTTCTCACAACCTTCGACTCCATGTTCCCTCACTGAAGCTGGCACCATGGTTTATTGGGTTTTTCCGTATTTTTCGCAAGATCAACCCAGTGGCTTACACTTTAGACCTGCCTTCTAATATGCAAATATCTAATGTATTCCATGTCTCCTTGTTAAAACCTTTGGTATGCAACCACTTCTCCATCTCGGTATGACATCCTCATCCTGTTCAGGTTGAAAACCAAGAGGAGTAAGAAATAGACGTATGAGTGTTGCCAGCATTGCTGCAGAAGTTGAAGAGGTGGGAGGTCAGCCTGTCAGTGCTCAGACCATGCATCGCACACTGCATTAAATTGGCCTGCATGGCTGTCGTCCCAGAAGGAAGCCTCTTCTAAAGATGATGCACAAGAAAGCCCGCAAACAGTTTGCTGAAGACAAATGCTGCCACTATATCTTTTTGATCTACCAACAACTATGTAGTACAAGGGCCTGTCTGATTAGATACTACTAATTGGATAATGAATTGGTTAGGTTTGTCCTCATATTACAAAGTTTTGGTAAATTGAAAGGAGAATGTGCAGAAATTGTACGATCAGATTGTAAAGTGTATGCTCACCTTTAAACCCCTTTTACACCAGGGCCGCCCGATCGTTAGTGGTAAAACACTGCTAATTTGTGGCGCTTTACCACTCGTTATAGTGGCGCTGTGGCGGCAGCGGTGCGCTTTTAAACCCCCCCACAAGGGGTTAAAAAGTGCCAATTAGCGGCGATTCTGAAGCAGTGTTCAGCACTTCGGGAGCGCTGCCCCATTTTTTTCAATGGGCAGGGGCGGTATAGGAGCAGTGAATACACAGCTCCCACACCGCTGCAAAGATGCGGCTTGCAGGACTTTTTTTACCGTCCCGCAAGCGCACCGCCCCAGTGTGAAAGCACTTGGGCTTTCACACTGGGGTGTATTGGGGGGAGTTTTTCAGGTGCTTTTCAGTCGCTATTGTTCCTGAAAAACGTTCTGGTGTGAAAGGGGTCTTACTGTTCATGAGTACTAAGAATGACAAATGTTTTCCCTAACACATTGTCTAAAGCTGGGTATTTTTTTTTTATGCTCAGCCTGCTGGAAGAAAAACTAATAGATACCGGCATGTACACAAACAAGGTGGATGTAGAAATCCCACCTCCCCCCTGTGCTATTGTACTCTGACAGCAGGACTCCTCCACTGATCAGAATGCACTGATCAGTGCTGCAGCTCGCAGATCAAAGAATGATTTCCAGCATGACCATTTGACAGAAACCAAGGTCAGCTTCAGCTAGTTCTAGAGCTCCATTTACAGTCTTCAGAAATCACCTTTGGGCAGCCATTATTGCCAGTACTCATTATTGGCTGTAAACCAAGCCATCATCAAAGCAAGCTAATTGGCTCTGTGTGTGTGTAATACTGATGCACTCCGCAACCATTATATATGTTTGGGTGCGCTGCACATGCTTCAACTGGCCCGGCCCCCTTCTTGGAGGGGCGCATTTTGGCATCTTCGCCCTGAGCACTGAATTACCCTGTCCCACCACTCTCTGTCAGCACCCCTGAACTCAGCACTTTGGATCCTGCTCAAGTTGCTGATATGCAGTAGTGTTGGTGAACACTGGACAATAATGTGCACTCTTTGGTCCCCCTCAAGTCAAGAGGAAGCTGTGTCCTATACAGCCTGAGAAAATGCAGCTCTTTCCCTCCTCCTGGCAGTCTCTCTATGGGAAATGCAGTTTGCAAGCTCTTGATTACGGTAGAGTCTCTCTCCCATGGACTACAGTTCCCACAGTGCAATGCTGCCTGACTCAGTCTATTGAACTCTTCCTGCTCAGCAGCTCCCTCCTTTTACTGATGTAGCTGTTAACCAGTTCAGCACCACAAGGCAGCAGTCAATGATAGTTTATTAATTTATTACAGGTATTTATATAGCACTGTCAATTTAGGCAGCGATTTACATACTTATTGTACAGCCCCTGCCCTCAAGGAGTTGCGATCTAAAATCCCTAACTCACATTCATACATACACATACTAGGGTCAATTTAGACAGGAGCCAATTAACCTAACAGTGTGTCTTTGGAGTGTGGGAGGAAACTGGAGTACTCAGGGGAAACCCACCCAGGCACAGGGAGAACATGCAAACTCCAGGCAGGTAGTGCCATGGTTGGGATTCAAACCAATAACCCTAGTGCTGCTAGGTGGAAGTGTTAACCACTTAGCCACTGTGCTTATCAAAGCTATATTTTCTAAAATATACTAGAATCAGTACTGTCATATACAAACTCAACATAACTTCCAAAATTGTTACTAAGAGTCGATTCACACATGAATCACGCAGGAGCATGCTGTGTGCTTTTGTGCAATTCATATGCGACCTGGGTGCAGTGCGATAACAGCCCATTTGTTTGAATGGGCTGAAATTGCCATGGATCGCACCAAACGTAGTGCATGCACTACTTTACAAAACGCACAGCAATCAGATTGCATGGTACTATTACTGTAACCATGGATCTGGTGCAGGCAAAAGCACTGCGTTTGCAACCTGCATTTGGAGTGTCATTAAGTTAACACTGACACCCACTGCAAATCGCAAGTGTAGTGTGTTTTGAACACAGTGTGGGAAACCACGGAGAGCAGGGTTTCTGGTAATTCCAGTTTACACGTTATTATGTTGTGGTGTGAGGTGGCCCTAAATCTAGATAATAAAACTGTATTGAATTAAAAATAACAAATATTTGTTTATTTTAAAATGTGCCTTTTTGTGAAAAAGTGTCAATCAAAAAAACAGTTTGCTCCTTCTGACTTTTACCCACGTTATTTGTTTCCTGTTGTTCTTGTTGTTTATTTCAAAATTGGATTTTAGGAGAAGTTTTTCAATGGTCATTTATTTTCTTGTGCATTCAGGATGGACTGAACAATAGCTTAGAGTGGGTGTAAACCTCAGTCATGGATAGGGTTGTCACTTTTTCTTCAAGTCAAACCCGAACACTTTAGTGTTGAACAGCAATTTTTTTATAGTATAAATTATACATATATTTTGCAATTACAGTGCCTTGCGAAAGTATTCGGCCCCCTTGAACTTTGCGACCTTTTGCCACATTTCAGGCTTCAAGCATAAAGATATAAAACTGTAATTTTTTTGTGAAGAATCAACAAGTGGGACACAATCATGAAGTGGAACAAAATTTATTGGATATTTCAAACTTTTTTAACAAATAAAAAACTGAAAAATTGGGCGTGCAAAATTATTCAGCCCCTTTACTTTCAGTGCAGCAAACTCTCTCCAGAAGTTCAGTGAGGATCTCTGAATGATCCAATGTTGACCTCAATGACTAATGATGATAAATAGAATCCACCTGTGTATAATCAAGTCTCCGTATAAATGCACCTGCACTGTGATAGTCTCAGAGGTCCATTTAAAGCGCAGAGAGCATCATGAAGAACAAGGAACACACCAGGCAGGTCCGAGATACTGTTCTGGAGAAGTTTAAAGCCGGATTTGGATACAAAAACATTTCCCAAGCTTTAAACATCCCAAGGAGCACTGTGCAAGCGATAATATTGAAATGGAAAGAGTATCTGACCACTGAAAATCTACCAAGACCTGGCCATCCCTCTAAACTTTCAGCTCATACAAGGAGAAGACTGATCAGAGATGCAGCCAAGAGGCCCATGATCACTCTGGATGAACTGCGGAGATCTACAGCTGAGGTGGGAGACTCTGTCCATAGGACAACAATCAGTCGTATACTGCACAAATATGGCCTTTATGGAAGAGTGGCAAGAAGAAAGCCATTTCTTAAAGATATCCATAAAAAGTGTTGTTTAAAGTTTGCCACAAGCCACCTGGGAGACACACCAAACATGTGGAAGAAGGTGCTCTGGTCAGATCAAACCAAAATCAAACTTTTTGGAAACAATGCAAAGCGTTATGTTTGGCGTAAAAGCAACACAGCTCATCACCCTGAACACACCATCCCCACTGTCAAACATGGTGGTGGCAGCATCATGGTTTGGGCCTGCTTTTCTTCAGCAAGGACAGGGAAGATGGTTAAAATTGATGGGAAGATGGATGGAGCCAAATACAGGACCATTCTGGAAGGAAACCTGATGGAGTCTACAAAAGATCCAAAACATAAAGCAAAATCTACAATGGAATGGTTCACAAATAAACATACCCAGGTGTTAGAATGGCCAAGTCAAAGTCCAGACCTTAATCCAATCGAGAATCTGTGGAAAGAACTGAAAACTGCTGTTCACAAACGCTCTCCATCCAACCTCACTGAGCTCGAGCTGTTTTGTAAGGAGGAATGGGCAAAAATTTCAGTCTCTCGATGTGCAAAACTGATAGAGACATACCCCAAGCGACTTACAGCTGTAATCGCAGCAAAAGGTGGCGCTACAAAGTATTAACTTAAGGGGGCTGAATAATTTTGCACGCCCAATTTTTCAGTTTTTTATTTGTTAAAAAAGTTTGAAATATCCAATAAATTTCGTTCCACTTCATGATTGTGTCCCACTTGTTGTTGATTCTTCACAAAGAAATGACAGTTTTATATCTTTATGTTTGAAGCCTGAAATGTGGCAAAAGGTCGCAAAGTTCAAGGGGGCCGAATACTTTCGCAAGGCACTGTAAATACCATTTCTAATCATATTAAGTTCATTACAAGAGCCCCCCTTTACATCAGAGTCCACAGAGTTCCCCTTTTACATCTGAACTCACAGAGTCCCCTTACACTGCAAGGAGGGACTCTGCAGACTCTGATGTAAGGGAGAACTCTGGGGCCTCTAGCATAAGGGATGCTCTGGAACCCTGATTTAAGGGGGAAAACTGAGAACTCTGATATGAGAAGAGGACTCTGATGTAAGGGGGAACACTGTGGCCTCTGGTGTAAAGGGGAACTCTGATGTAAGGGGTGGTCTGAAAACCCTGATTTACCATAGTGTACTCACTCAGAGGCAGGAGAGAGAAAGGGGGAGACTTCAGTCACAGACAGGGATAGATGGAGAGCTTACTCAACCCTTGGCATTCAGCACCTCACATCCAGATGTATCTGAGGCTGCTAGACTTCAAGTTTTCCGCCCCCACTTTCTTTTTCTAAAGACACAGTGCTGGGGATTGGAGTGTGGGCAGACACAGAGGTGTAGGGGCAGGAGGAAGAGGAGTAGATCAAGCCATCTCTCCTCTCCCGTCTTTGTGTGTGTGTGGGGGGGGGGGGCTGTTAGTGCTGGGCAGTGTGAAAGAGAGTGTAATAGACACTCTTGGCTTAGACAACTGCAGCCAGCAACCCTTCTGGGAAGCCATAGTCCAGTCTGAATAATGTGTCCGGGTTTCAGGTGGTCTGAAACCTGGACACATGATTCCAAACCCGAACTGTCCGGGTGAATCCTGGACAGGTGGCAACCCTAGTCATGGAATCTGAGCAAAGCACATAAATCTGTAGTATTTACTTATCTCTCTCCAAAGTTCAAGCCTTTTTAGCATAGTTCTTAGGCCTCATACACACTGACATTTTGAGCGATTTTTTGCAGCTCTCCATGTTATTCAATGGCCTCATACAAACGCTGACATTTTTGAACTGTAAATAGCGTCGGCGTTTGTGAGCTGATAGCAGAACCCCCGGCTAGCGCATTCTGAAGCTGCAGCGTTAAAGCGTTTGTGACGCTGAGCCGGCAAAGCGCTCACTAACACGCATTAACCTCGTAGTGACGTTAATCGGGGTTTTTAGCATCAGCGTATTCAAGTTCAAAAATAGCAGAGGAATGTTTTTTTAAACAAAACATGACGTAGTGCTGACGCTCACTAACGCGCATTAACGCCCATGCAAAACGCAGACGAAGTAGCGTTTTTGACGCCGATTTTCTCCTGACGCAGGTCCCGACGTTTTGTTAATACGTCCGTGTGTATGAGGCCTTACATCTAGAAATATATATATGAAAAAGGAACGTGGTGCTCACTCATTAATGCACAAATAAATAATATAAATTATGTATAAACATAAATCTTACATACATGTGTTCAAATAAAGTCCAGTAATATGTGTTGTATATATGATAAATCCCAGAACGATTTCTGGGGTGATTCCAAAGCAAAACATTTTTTTGGAAAGATTTATTTAAAGTCCATCCACCATGAGTAAAGGAAAATTGATCCCAAATAATCCCATACATTCTTTCTTCACTCAAACCAGTGCTCCACCACCACTTGTGCTTAAGCAATGCGCACTCACCAAAAATATAAATTAATATTGCCTTTGATAAATTATAAATCCTCCTTGCAGGAACGAATGGATATTTGTATCCCAGCCAAATGTGCAACGTTTATCAGCTCTGGCTCCCCCTATGTTATCTCAGGTACACTCCAGAACCATACCCAAAGGAAAAGCAAATCGGAGATATCATCGTGCAACATATTTATTAAAAAGGGTATTAGCAAGTACAAAATGTAAACTCACATTTAAATGTGCTGAATGCCAGCACCACCATGGACAGCTCTCGGGTAGCGCCGGCTTCAGGTAGCTCGGCATGCGTTCCAACACTCTGAACCAGACGGACAGGAAGTGACGTCAAACGGAAGCGGGCGTGGCCTCAATGCATTTCGTGTCCCCACACGTCATCAGCAAGCTCCATTTAAATGTGAGTTTACATTTTGCACTTGCTAATACCCTTTTTAATAAATAGTGTAAGAGTTCAGCAAGCGAGCAGTGTGGGCTCTTTTCCTCTTTTGTAGGACTGCAGAATGATGTAAAAGAACATACACTCAGATTTGTGTGAGCCGGCTGTATGCCATTTGTTCATGATTTTAACAGGATATGTTAGATATTAACCAGTCTTGTTGTCATAAACACATTTTTATATTCTATATTTTATATGTTATATTCTGTACTTGTGGGCAATAAATGTGGATTTGATAGATACAAAGATGTGGTATTGATTTTTCTGCTCCTCCACCTTTAAAGTCCCATCCAAAGGGGTCCTCTTTCTGGTACCTTTTTAATAAATATGTTGCGCGATGATATCTCCGATTTGATTTTCCTTTGAGTACGGTTCTGGAGTGCACCTGAGATGACTAACATAGGGGGAGCCAGAGCTGATAAACGTTGCACATTTGGCTGGGATACAAATATCCATTTGTTCCTGCAAGGAGGATTTATAATTTATCAAAGGCAATATTAATTTATATTTTTGGTGAGTGCGCATTGCTTAAGCACGAGTGGTGGTGGAGCACTGGTTTGAGTGAAGAAAGAATTTATGGAATTATTTGGAATCACTTTTCCTTTACACATGGTGGATAGACTTTAAATAAATCTTTCCAAAAAAATGTTTTGCTTTGGGATCACCCCGGAAATTGTTCTGGGATTTATCATATATATAACACATATTGTTGGACTTTATTTGAACACAAGTATTTAAGATTTATGTTTAAACACGATTTATATTATTTATTTGTGCATTAATGAGTGAGCGCCACGTTCCTTTTTCATATATATATTTCTAGATGTGAATGTTTCACAAAAAGGGGGCAGCACAACTCGAATTGTTTGGAATTCTAAATATTAGTGGCGCCAATCTTGTTTTAAAAAACCTTCTATGAGGCCTTCCAGTCAACATATGATAGCCCAGCCAAGCTTCTATGTTTTGTCCTTGCAATGAAACAACGTAAACTATTCTTTTCAAGTCCGTTAATATGTAACTGTCTCCTAAATTTTTTCTATTTTTTTCCTCCTTTGGTAAAATCGTTGAATTCTACAAATAACAATTAAGAAAATAAAGTGATGGCACCACATGATTCATAGTGTGGTGCGTGACAGTATCATTCATTATGGATGGCACCCCAACACACCTTGCCTGTGAACCTTAACATTTCAGTGCGCCATATGGGAACTATCTGTGCATGGTAGTGAATTGTGTAGAAGAAAAGTTTCCTGTTTGATCCTATGTGCACTGTGGTGCGATGGTTCCCGCTTTGTCCATTCCGGGCAAAGTAACAGTGAATGTAAAAACCCACTAATCATCATCAATCTTTGTTGCTCCTTCCCTTCACAACCACCATCAAACGACCCAGTGTTGGCTGATGTCTGTTTAACAGAATAGGTAATCCACTGATCAGACAAGAGGTAACTGTAAACTGCAGTTTACTGAACAGGTGCAAAGATAGAAGCAATAATGCAAAACAGGTTCAAGGTGGCAAAGAACATGCAAACATTGCAGAATCAAACCTTTCATGTGTACGACTCATCATTCAAGGCGCTCCTCATGAGCCACCTGGAGAAGATGCTGATTTCCATGTATTCTATAACTAGGGATCTGTTTATAGGCTTCCACAATTGTTGTGCCATGTGTTGTCTTCATATTAATGCAGAATGAAAATATATAAATAAAATGTGTTTAAACCTTTACTGCATGCTGATCAAAATAATTTATTTATAAATCATGTATGTAGCTAGAAAGATTATACTGGAACATCAGGGAGAAATTACATGTTTTTATCTTTGTATGTAAGCTACAAGCATTGTATGCATTCACTGTTCAATGCCCATATCCCCCTGAAATGATGCTAATGTTGTTCAAATTAAATGGTACCCAAGCTTCCGGTTGGTCACTATTAAAAAAATGTATAGATAAATTATTCTTTCTTATTGATTTTTTCCACCCCCAACACTGGCTGCACTGTAAAGCCTCGTACACACGGGATGACGATCATACGTACGATCGTCGCAAATCGTATGTTGCATAATGTAACTTGCATACTGACTGTACTACACGATCGTACGACCACAGAAGAACGTTCAGGTGCATGTAATTAGCATCCGGACGTTCCTGACTTCTGAGCATGTGTGTTTTGCACAATACAACTTGTTGTACCAACTGCTCTGTACACATGATACAACGGTCGTATGAGCGCTTGTTGGTACGACCAAGTTTTCTAGTCTGCTCATACAACTCCCTTGTACGACCGTTGTATGTTCGACTGTTCTAACCGCGCATACGAACGATCAATATCACATACAATGGTCGTTAGTAGGACCTGTTGTATACGATGGTCGTCCCGTGTGTACGAGGCTTTAGGGAACAGAAGCCCATTAGTGATGTATTTCTGTGCTGCCACTTCCTGTAAGCATGTTCATTGTTAGCTTAAAGTTATAAAAGTAGGCACTACAGTACTTCGAACTCAGTGTTCACCACCCCAAACAAATTCCACATAGATATGATGCGAGAACCTTGCGAATCCACTGCGGGTTCCCGTATCACACCCGACTCGCACAGCAGTTCACAATGCCCTATGCGCACTGAAGGGAGGTTTCAATACATTGTTAACAGCACCCCCTTTTCAGCTCGCATATCTCAGTGTGGGTATGAAGACCCATGCGATCCGATTCTGGTGCAGACCAAAAAAAAGGGTTCTATGCGAATTTGGTCCAAATGTGATGCGATATCAGCCATATAATCTGTATGGTTGAAATCGCATCGCACGGACATCGCATATGATTTGCACTGCATATACCAAAAGTAAAAAATATAAAATTAAGGCCTAACTGTATTGAAACTAGAATGTCCATTCATACAGCCAGGTTCATCAGGCTTTTAAGCACTTCAGCCCCGGAAGGATTTACTCCCTTCCTGACCAGAGCACTTTTTTGCGATTCGGCACTGTGGCGCTTTAACTGACAATTGAGCGGTCGTGCGAAGTTGTACCCAACGAAATTGACGTCCTTTTTTCCCCACAAATAGAGCTTTCTTTTGGTGATATTTGATCACCTCTGCGGTTTTTATTTTTTGCGCTAAAAACAAAAAAAGAGCGACAATTTTGAAAAAAAAAACAATATTTCTTACTTTTTGCTAAAATACATATCCAAAAAAAACTATAAAAAAAAATGTATCAGTTTTGGGAAATACAGTGCCTTGCGAAAGTATTCGGCCCCCTTTGAACTTTGCGACCTTTTGCCACATTTCAGGCTTCAAACATAAAGATATAAAACTGTAATTTTTTGTGAAGAATCAACAAGTGGGACACAATCATGAAGTGGAACGAAATTTATTGGATATTTCAAACTTTTTTAACAAATAAAAAACTGAAAAATTGGGCGTGCAAAATTATTCAGCCCCTTTACTTTCAGTGCAGCAAACTCTCTTCTGAAGTTCAGTGAGGATCTCTGAATGATCCAATGTTGACCTCAATGACTAATGATGATAAATAGAATCCACCTGTGTGTAATCAAGTCTCCGTATAAATGCACCTGCACTGTGATAGTCTCAGAGGTCCGTTTAAAGCGCAGAGATCATCATGAAGAAAAAGGAACACACCAGGCAGGTCAGAGATACTGTTGTGGAGAAGTTTAAAGCTGGATTTGGATACAACAAGATTTCCCAAGCTTTAAACATCCCAAGGAGCACTGTGCAAGCAATAATATTGAAATGGAAGGAGTATCAGACCACTGCAAATCTACCAAGACCTGGCTGTCCCTCTAAACTTTCAGCTCATACAAGGAGAAGACTGATCAGAGATGCAGCCAAGAGGCTCATGATCACTCTGGATGAACTGCAGAGATCTACAGCTGAGGTGGGAGACTCTGTCCATAGGACAACAATCAGTCGTATACTGCACAAATCTGGCCTTTATGGAAGAGTGGCAAGAAGAAAGCCATTTCTTTAAGATATCCATAAAAAGTGTCATTTCAAGTTTGCCACAAGCTACCTGGGAGACACACCAAACATGTGGAAGAAGGTGCTCTGGTCAGATGAAACCAAAATCAAACTTTTTGGCAACAATGCAAAACGTTATGTTTGGCGTAAAAGCAACACAGCTCATCACCCTGAACACACCATCCCCACTGTCAAACATGGTGGTGGCAGCATCATGGTTTGGGCCTGCTTTTCTTCAGCAGGGACAGGGAAGATGGTTAAAATTGATGGGAAGATGGATGGAGCCAAATACAGGACCATTCTGGAAGGAAACCTGATGGAGTCTGCAAAAGACCTGAGACTGGGAAGGAGATTTGTCTTCCAACGAGACAATGATCCAAAACATAAAGCAAAATCTACAATGGAATGGTTCACAAATAAACATATCCAGGTGTTAGAATGGCCAAGTCAAAGTCCAGACCTGAATCCAATCGAGAATCTGTGGAAAGAACTGAAAACTGCTGTTCACAAACTCTCTCCATCCAACCTCACTGAGCTCGAGCTGTTTTGCAAGGAGGAATGGGCAAAAATTTCCATCTCTCGATGTGCAAAACTGATAGAGACATACCCCAAGCGACTTACAGCTGTAATCGCAGCAAAAGGTGGTGCTACAAAGTATTAACTTAAGGGGGCTGAATAATTTTGCACGCCCAATTTTTCAGTTTTTTATTTGTTAAAAAAGTTTGAAATATCCAATAAATTTTGTTCCACTTCATGATTGTGTCCCACTTGTTGTTGGTTCTTCACAAAAAATTACAGTTTTATATCTTTATGTTTGAAGCCTGAAATGTGGCAAAAGGTTGCAAAGTTCAAAGGGGGCCGAATACTTTCGCAAGGCACTGTATATATTCTACTACATATTTGTGGTAAAAAAAAATCACAGTCTGCATTTATTGATTGGTTTGCGCAAAGTTGCCGCATTTACAAACCATGAGAATCACTTCATGGCATTTTTACTATTTTTTATTTTTTTTACTAGTAATGTCGGCAATCTACGATTTTTATCGGGACTGTAATATTGTGGCGACACATTTTTTGGGACCAATGACATTTATACAAAGATCAGATCTTTAAATATCCACTGATTACTGTATAAATGTCACTGGCAGGGAAGGGGTAAACTTGCAGGGGGCAATCAAGGGGTTAACTGTGTTCCCTAGGCATATTCTAACTGTATGGGTGCTGGGCTGGCAGGGGTATGACAGATCTAACTGATCCCGATTGCAAAGATCAGTAGATCTCTGTCATGCCGCCTGTCAGAACAGGAAACCGCTGTGTTTACATTGGTGGTTCCCCGTGTTTCCTCTCTGGAAGGGGATCACGGGTCCGCCCAACCCGCAGCCACACTCAGGCAGAGTGCGGCGGGCATGAGAGTGCGCCGGAGGCAGCGCGCACCCACCCACAACTGCGGCTGCACAGATCGCCGTTTGTAAACACCGATCTGCACAGCGGAGCCAACTTGCCACAGTAAATGTACGTGAGGCGGTCGGCAAGTGGTTAAGGTGCTTCTGGTCTTTTTTTTTTTACATGTACTCTCTGTATAGTGCCTAAAGAGAGGATAGGTTCTTGTTCATTTTTTTACTTATTTTATTTTTTCATCCAGACAGGGAAAAGTTATTAAAGATTTTTATTTTCTTTTAATTCTTATGTCATTATGTATTTCCAATGACACAAAATACAGAGGATACACATGCCATGCAAACGGCCTATCCAGGTCATAATGATGCATCTCAATGAACAAGATCCAGTGGGCTCCACTCACAAAAGCAACTCGCTTTTGTTTTGGGCAGAGACCCTAGAGAATTAAAGGGAGATTGTTGCAATACTTTATGTCACACTGTATTTCCGCAGCGGACTTACAAACTCAATGTTTTGGGAAAAATACACTTTTTTAAATTAAAAAATAAGAAAACCGTAAAGTTAGCCGATTTTTTCTATAATGTGAAAGATAATGTTACGCCAAGTAAATTGACATCCAACATGTCATGCTTCAAAATTGTGCCTGCTCGTGGAATGGTGACAAACTTTGGTACTTAAAAATCTCCATAGGTGGCGTTTAAAAATGTATATAGGATACCAGTTTTCAGTTACAGAGCAGGTCTTGGGCTAGAATTATTGCTCTCACTCTAACGATTGCAGCGATACCTCACATGTGTGGTTTAAAAACCGTTTACATATGTGGGTGCAACTTGCGTACGCGTTCGCTTCTGTCCGTGAGCTTGGAGGGATGGGGCACTTTAAATTTCTTTTTTTATTAATATTTATGTTACTTTTTATTTATACACTGTCTCTTTAAAAAAAAAAAATTGATCACTTTTATTCCTATTACAAGGAATGTAAACATCCCTTGTAATAGAAATAAGCAGGACAGAGCCTCTGTAATGTGAGATCTGGGGTTAAAAAAAACCTCAGTTATAACATCTACAGTTAACAGCAATAAAAAAAAAATGTCTTTTTTTATATATATATATATATATATATATAAGTTGCCCTTTAAGGCCAAAGGGCGGAAGTGACCTTTGACATCGCTTCGGTCCTCAAGGGCATAGAGTCGTGTGGGGGCCATCTTTCCCTCACTCGACTTCCTGCCCATCCATCCCGGGGATCGGATCGTTTTCGCTGCTTCCGACGGATCCGATAAGCAGCAGAGACTACCAGGAAGCGGTGAAGGGGGCACCTCTCCCGCCGTCCATAAAAGTGATCTCGCGGTGAATCTGCCACTGAGACCACTTTTGTGTCAAAGCGGCCTACTCGCCATTTAAAAAAAATACCAGGGTTATGGCAGCTGTCTGCTGCCATAACCCTGGTATTTAACGTCAAAGTAGTGACGTATACCCACGGTGGGTAGTCCGGAAGTGGCTAAAGGAAATACTTTTTATTAGAACACCTGTCAGGCTTTTATTGCTGTCTGTGTCCCCGTTAGGGGGATTCACCCTCTCTATTTGTCCCATTGACTATTATCACTAAAAGTGAAAGTAAAAGAAAATCTGAAATTTTCGGTTGTACCCAGAAATGTAATAGAGGGGAGATCTTTAAATGGAGACACAGGATTCCATTCACAGAACAAACTCCTATTAGATATTTAGGTGTCCGGACACATTTTGCCTAAATATCGCATACAATCTTGAAACTCTCAATTCACTAGACCGGATTGCGGTATTTACCGCAAAATGCTGAAAATGCACAGTAAATACCATATGAACAAGCGTTAAAATTCATTCACAGAAGGAAATGAATAATTAAATGCATGTGGAATTTAAGTACTGGTCCGTGATCAGTTTGGTCATCACACCTGAATGGGCAGGGCATGGAAGTGGTTAAAAAGGATGCTTAATCACTATCTTATGAGCATTTGGGTGGCCTAACCTCATTTTTATGCTGGGCATTGCATTGCTCTGTCCTACCTCCCTAATGGAGCTATTAGAGGACAATTTGTTGGAGTTTCGGGCCATTATAAGGAGGCCGAGAAGAAGAAGGGTGGTTGTCATGCATCCACATTCCTTTAAGCAGTACACCTTGTTCTCTCAATTTCATCTTTCTAAGGACCTCCTTATGCTTCTCTTTGGGAAACTGAGACCTTTTCTGCAGTCTACCATACTGTGTAGTCATGCCATACCACCCATGACTAAGTTGCTGGCTATCCTGCACTTTCTGGGAAAGGTCTCTTATCAGATGGTAGTGGGAGCGGTGGTGGTGGTAACATAGCTGTCTTCCTCATGTTTGCTTGCTAAGGCCCTGCACGGTTTCTGCCAAATTGCCCTAAAATATATCTACCTGTCTAAAACATGTCAGGAGTGAGATCAGATTATGAATGTTTTTTATGCTGTAGTTGGGATTCCCAATGTCATGGGTGTCATAGACTGTACCCATGTGCCTTTTTTGCCCCCTCTGATAAAAAACACACCTAGTGTAACAGGAAGCAGTACCACTCCCTAAATATGTAGGTTGTCTTCAATGCAAATATGTTCATCAGAAATGTGGTCAGTGGCTTCCCAGGATCTATCCACGATGCCCACATTTTAAGGCCATCAATGCTCTACCACCATTTTGACACTAACAGAATAACCGGAGGCTGGAAACTTTTTATTGGCAAATATGTTTCAATGCATGCCACATACATCATACATGCAAGTCTATGTTCATACGTTACACTCCTGTGTTCATTCCTCACAGCTTGCACACCAAAAAATACACAGCACCGCCTTGGCTGATAAAGAAATTTATAAACCAGATCCTCAACCTGGTGTAACCATTTCCAACTAAAGACACTTTACATATGGCCTAAGGCCTTCACATTACAATCATGTTCAGCAATGAAAACCAAAATGTACAGAAGAAATAATCCTGTTAATCCACTCATCATGATATCCTATTGCTGTTAGATAAATTACATTTCCTGACAGACTCCATGGCAGCATACGTCTGGGTTAACCCCGCCTCCACTCCTCCCCTATAGGACCCCACTCCCATAAATCTTTGCTCTGAGCCGGAGACCGTGTTCCCGTTTCTAAATACCCTCACCCCAGGATATCCCCTCCTCACCTCCGCCCCAATTGGGTCTGCATACGACGGTACCTCAGACAGTCCTTTACATTAAATAGATTGTCGTTATCCTATAGTACTACTCACCTAATTGTCCTAATAAAGAAGACATGTAAAACCAAAAGTAACGACTTGTACTAACATTACACTTCCGGAATCCGGTATACATTTCACAGAAATCAACCTTTACCAATGTGGTCCAACTCCTAGACCAAATATTTAAAGAAATAGTCGGTTCCGCCACGACACATAAAAAACCACACGTTCGACACTCCTTACTTGTGTCCTCACATTGCATACTTGTATCTGAACGTACATA
>BLSH010461889.1:361738-374112 GCA_018402905.1 Glandirana rugosa | reverse complement strand
GGACGCAAATTTAGTTTGGGTACAACGCCGCACGACCGCGCAATTGTCAGTTAAAGCGACGCAGTGCCGAATCGCAAAAAGGGCTCCGGTCCTAAAGCTGGAAATCCTTCCGGGGCTGAAGTGGTTAATAACACTTTAACCACTTCAGCCCCGGAAGGATTTCACACTTTAGGACCAGAGCACTTTTTGCGATTCGACACTGCGTCGCTTTAAATAATAATTGCGTGATCATGCGACATTGTACCCAAACAAAATTTGCGTCCTATTTTCCCCACAAATAGAACTTTCTTTTGGTGGTATTTGATCACCTCCGCGTCATTTCTGATCGCTGCTATAAACAAAAAAAGAGTGGCAAAAAAATGCAATCTGCGTTTATTTATTGGTTTGCGCAAAAGTTGCCGCATTTACGAATGATGAGAATTAACTTCTGGGGTTTTTATTTTTTATTTATTCTTTACTAGTAATGGCGGCAATCTGCGATTTTTAGTGGTACTGCGATATTGCAGCAGACATGTTGGACCATTTTGATGTTTTTTTGGGACCATTGACATTTATATAGCGATCAGTGCTATAATTATGTTTAGAGATATCTTCCCACTGACAAGTTCCTACTAACACCATTTATCTTTTTAGCTATCTATAAGGGGGCAATTCTTCCCAATGACCACAAGCTTAACCGCTTCAATACAGGGCATTTTCACTCCCCTCCTGCCCAGGCTCATATGAATTTTTTTTTTATCATTTTTTTTGTAATATTTAATCACCACTGGGTTTTATATTTTTTGCTAAAAAAAAAAACAAAATAAGACTGAAAAAATGTTTTTCTTAGTTTCTGTCAGAAAAGTTTGTAATTTTTCTCCCTAACTGATGTGCGCCGATGAGGCGGTACTGATGGGCATGGAAGGGCACTGATGAGGCAGCACTGAAGGGCACTGATTAGGTGGTAATAATGAGGAGGTACTAATATGCCGCACTGATGGGCACTGATATGTGGCACTGATATACGGCACTGATGAGCACTGATAGGCAGCATTGATTGGCACTGATAGGTGGCACTGATAGGCAGTACTGATGGGCACTAATGGGCAACACTGATGGGTGGCAGTGATGGCCACTGAAAGGCAGCACTGATTGGTGTCACTGATGGGCACTGATTGGGGTCACTGATGAGCACTGATTGGTGTCACCTATGGACACTGATTGGTGTCACTGATGGGCACAGACTGACATCACTTGCTGGGCACTGTTGGGGTTGCACTGTACAGTCCCCCCTGTGAGGTGACGCCACTAATCAGCTCTCCTCGTCTCACACTCTGTCAGTGTGAGGTGAGGAGAGCCGATAAACGGCACTTCTGCATTTACATGTGATCAGCTGTGACTGGACACAACTGATCACATGGGTAAAGAGCCGCGTCATCGGCACTTTACCGTGATTAGGGTCACGCCGTGTCCTAGGGACACTGGGGCGACGTCATATGGCGTCACCCCAGAACAAGAGAGGGAGGTTAAGGAGCATTCTTCCCACTGACCGTCACACTAATGTATCATGAGTTGAAGGTTTATAGCAATTTTCATCAGGGGTTCCCTGAGATTGGAAAGTAATTTTAAGGGTTCCTCTTTGTTGATAAGATTGAGAAAGGCTGCTTGAAAGCGTAGCTATAGGCAACACTTTTTTTCATTTTGGATAGAGTAAGGTAGGGTTAGAACCCCTGTCCTTTTTTTTTAATTTTGCCAATTGTATAGATGTCCCCTCTATTACTTTTCTGGGGACAACCCAAATTTGGGATTTTCTTTTCATTTCACTGATAATGGTAAACAGGACAAATAGAGAGGGTTTATCTTCCTGATGTGGGAACAGACAGCAATAAAAACTGACAGGTGTTCTAATACTGCTCCACCCTATCCAAAACTTAAAAAAAGGTGTTTCCTTTAGTTATACTTTAAGTAAATACAAAATATATTTCTAAGTGTCAAATATTGAAATAAAATAGTATAAAAAAATCACACACACATATATATAAATACCCTTCTTCCACCAATAAAAAAGACAATGATGTAGAAGAAGAGTATTTATATGTGTGTGATTTAGGGCCGGTTCACACATAGGCGATCTGACTTGCAGGGCGACTTTGCTAGGTGATTTAAAAGCAACTTCAAGGCGACTTCAGCGCGACTTTGGGCAACTTACAACGCAACTCCTTGCCAGGCGACTTTGCCTGTGGCCAGTCAGAGAAGGGAGGGAGGGCGTTGCCTGGGAATTCACTGGGTAAATTCTTTTCTTTTTCCTGTAAAGTCGCTTCTATATAGATAAGAGACCGACTTGGAGGTGACTTCCATTAAATTCTATGGACACAAGTCAGATAGAAGTCACCTTGAAGTAGTACAGGAACCTTTTCTGAAGTCGCCTTGAAGTCGGAGCGACTTCAGTAGTGTATATTAATACAGCTTCCATTCATTTCAATGGGATTTCAGATGTCAGGTGACTTGATGCAACTTGGGGCGACTATTTGTGAACCGAGCCTTAGAAAGATATTTTGTATTTACCTAAATTAACTTATTTGTTTTTTTTGATACACTACATGTGTCTTGTGAAAGCAGCTTCCATTTAACTAGTATTCTAGTCACCTTTTTTCTTTTGTATTAATACATAAGCTGCAGGGGCCACACTGACATAGTGAGTTTGCATATTTCTACGGTTTAAACCATTTTATGTGTGTACCCACACATTTTGATGAATACAGCATGTGTTATTTTAGTAGCGTTTTTTGTGAATGCCTCAAAATCTCTTTGAAAAACACTTTGAGGTATTTTACCGCAAATTTTTAAGAGGAAAATACTGCTTTGTGAATGGAGCCCAATATTGGAAATATCAGTCTGCTTAATAAAGGCTTTCTAACAATACAGTGTCCATAAGTTCATTTAGGATATGCAAAGGATTTTAGCAATAAAGTGTCAAGTACAGGTGAAAGGTTTAACTTGTGTGCTTTCACCTACAGGGGTCATTAGACACTGTGCACTCCTCATTGAACACCAACCGATGCATCTACATCTAAAAAAAAAGGGTCACGTAGCCTTTTGAGTTGACCTTGTGCATCTAAGTCTAGAAAAGGATAATAATTCATAACTCCCATCCTGTGCAGCACATAATCATATAACCTTCAGTCAACGCTCAGTGGTACAAAGATGAGCTGTTTGACTACACGCATGCAATTTTTCTGATGGAATATGGGGGAGTTATCAATATTTGGGTCTTTTTATGGTGCTACCTATTTAGGTAGGTGTAGGGTATTGAAATTTGGATTCTAGGCATAGTGGAACAACAGCTGGAACCACTGATCTTACTTTTGGACCCATAACATATAACTAAACACAATTATTAGGTTTTGAAAATTGTTATTACTAAAATCCTAAATGTAAAGCTGTTCTAAGTGCACATTTAAGGTGTAAGTACAATGTATCGGTGCCAAAAATATTCCTCATAAAAATAATTGTGATGCCATGTACCCATAAAGTGAACAAATGGTAGTCCAATAAAGTTCATAACCAGCTTTGTGTTTTCTTCCAAACAAAAGAACCCAGTGCTCCACCACCTTCATTAATATGTGTAGCCAGGAGCTGGATATACGAATTTAAATATATGCATATATATTCCTGCAATCAGAACACATTGTGTGGTTTTGCTTTTGGGAGCTCTTTCCCTCTAGTGCTGAATTTGATATTGACTTGATGTATTCTGTGGAGGAGCAAAGCATCTTGGGACATGTAGTCTAAACTAATGATATTTGCCATCTAGCTGAGTTATTAGGAACTACAACTACCAGATTACTGCGGTATGAGAACATACTCCTGGGAGAAGCTATAAGAGGGATGGATTGATGCTCTCTTGGGTCCCCGACGTGAATCAGAGTGCCAGGATTCTGTGACGATGCAAGCTGCAGCTAAGTTGCGGCCTGGTCCAGTGAAACTGTACAGCGGATATTCAGAGGGACATTAGCGAACAGCATCTCTAAGCGGTTCGGCGGCAGCCTGAAGGCCGTTCCTGTTCCAGATACCCAGTGGTGTCAGCAGATTCGTGTGAGCCGTAGAGCAGTGCGGTGGAGGCTGGACATCATCCCATGAGCCACTTTGCTGAGAGGGATCCATCATTATCATCATCGTCCATACTACTTTCATCATCATCCTGATCTTCTGTTCTAGTGCGGTATAGCCAAACCTTTAGACACTGTATATAGACACCATTGAGTCCTGAACCAATTATCAACCTTCGTGCCCAGAACTTAGGCTAATCCAATAGACACTATATACAGACATCTTTCCATCCATTTTGCTTCTACCTGTTATTCCACTAAGGGCAACTTCCTTGAGTCAGTGATCACCGTGCTTTCATCTACAGTTTATTTTTCACAGGAAATACTAAAATAAGACTGTGCAGCACTCATAAATAGTCCATATAAATTAGTCCATGTAAGAATCCATAAGAGCATCCATATAAAGTGCCAGGCAGATGTGATTAAAGGCATGCACACAACTACTTCACAAGTGAAAAGGGTGCTCCAGAGTCCACCACCATTAACACAGGCCGTGAAAAAAGGAAGAAGGGCGCCAGGTCAGTGAAAGATTAAAACACCACAACGTTTATTATTAGTAACTTACATAACAACTTCTTGTCAGCAGCATGTCGGGACCAGCGTGAATCCACCAGGGCTGAGCAGGCATGGAGGACCCCACGGGGTTGGGCGGATGGTGAGAGACCCAGAAGCGGTATGTAACCGTCCCACAGGGAGACACGGCCAGCTCATGAGAAAATCCTGGTGGTAGGAGGACTGGTACTGGGATGTTACACGGCGGTGTGCTGACCAGCCGTGACTTCCGGATAACCAGCCGTCACTGGAGCGAAGTCACATGATCAGCTATGGTGGGAGAGAGAGGACAAACCAACTATCTGGAGGAGGTCTTTGAGAAGCTGTGTGAGAAGCTAGACTGGTCTCAGCAACATTTCAGAGGCTCCGCCCCCTTCTTCAGGCCGACCACAGTAGTCCTCCTACCACCAGGATTTTCCCATCAGCTGGCCGTGTCTCCCTGTGGGACGGCTATATACCGCTTCTGGGTCTCTCACCATCCGTCCAACCCCGTGGGGTCCTCCGTGCCTGCTCATCCCTGGTGGATTCACGCTGGTCCTGACATGCTGCTGACAAGAAGTTGTTATGTAAGTTACTAATAATAGACGTTGTGGTGTTTTAATCTTTCACTGACCTGGAGCCCTTCTTCCTTTTTTCATGTTCTGAGGGTCCCTACCTTAAGAAGCTGCCGGCCAGAGGTGATTCTACTGACAACATTTGGATCCCCCCCCTTCCATGGATTGCCTTCTCTGCTCACCTCAGGAACCATAAGTTCCCATTGGACTTAAATGACTCTTGAGCCTCATCCCTTTATACAGACATCCCCTTACCCTGCATCCTACTCACATGTTGCTATTGATGCTCAATTGTTTTACAGTTTTAGTATTAATGTTTTATCTATCCATTTTACTTTAATCTATTTTATTCTAATTGTCTTATTGTGCAATATTCCTGAATTACTGAGTGCGCTGGCTCACTGGCTAATTGACTGTTTTTTATTAACACAGGTCGCTCACCTTTATCTTATGATCCTCACTACAAGGATATATTTCCGCCTCTGCCTTTATTTGGGAAAAGGCTAAAAACTTCCAATGCAATACCACAGTGACCATATGATATGCCAGATAGGGCTCACTTCTCCCAATGCCTCTTCAGCTTGATTTTCCCAAAAGACAAATTAAAAGGAATAGAGTGCTCTCCGTATATAAACTTCTATTTATTAGGCTAAAAAGTATTGCACTTACATATATGGCACTGAGACTCAGTGCCTACTATTCAAACAGTTGTTTTTAAAATCCGGAACAATCAACAGCATGTGTACAAATTCAGCTAGCCAGTGCCGTCCCGCGGGTAACGTCACTTCCTCCTTTCATATGGTCACTGTGGTATTGCTTTGGAGTTTTTTTGCCTTTTCCCATATAAAGGCAGAGGCGGCAATATATCCTTGTAGTGAGGATCATAAGATAAAGGTGAGCAGCCTGTGTTAATGGTGGTGGACTCTGGAGCACCCTTTTCACTTGTGAAGTAGTTGTCTACATGCCTTTAATCACATCTGTCTGGCACTTTATATGAATGCTCTTATGGATTCTTACATGGACTAATTTATATGGACTATTTATGAGCGCTGCACAGTCTTATTTTAGTATTTACATTAAGGGGGTTTATTGTATTAACCCTACGTATCCAGCTGCTTTTTTACTTATATTGGTTTGCGTTGATTGATTTTCCGTTTGATATTCTTCACAGGAAGACTTGTTTCTTTGATTACGCCTCATGAATTGTTCCAAGTTGTTTTGCTTTGCCATTTAATAACTCCTTGCATGCAATTGTTCCAAAAAGATAGCTGAAAAATAACTGGTTTGCTCCACAGTTATTATATATGGCTACTTGTACCTTCCCCACTATAGGAAATTATTCTATTAAGCTCATAACGGGCTAAAATTCACCAAGAACTCTCTGAAAGAGCTGGTAGAATCTCAATACTGTTCTTGTTTGCAATGTTCTAAACCTGTACATACTGTTTTGCAGTGTGCCGAGGAGCGGTAGAGAAGTGTCTGACAAGTATAGGAGCCATATAAACTTAAAAGTGCAGCGCTAATATAATGAAAAGGATGGACTGGGGACCAGCCCAGTCGGCACAAATTCAGTGGACAAAACTTATACAAATAACAAATAATAGAAAAGAAGACAATGATAATAAGTTCGTATCTGGGAGTGATACCAAAGTTCATATACAGTCCTTCACCATTTAAGGCACCAGTAGTGTGACTAGTGATTCCAATGTACTGTGATACACCAGCATGCATTGTGCACCTTCCCCACTTATATAAAAGTACTCTTACCAGAAGTAAAGAGTATGTACGCATGGGTTGTAAACATCAAGAGCGGTCCTATGGGCCTCAGCACACCAACCATGGCATCTCTGTATCCAGCCCCATTCCCAAGCTGTGCGATATATAATCCACAAATGACTCTCCGGGTATGAGGGGAAATATCAACCATGATTTCAGGGTGCCTCCTTGCTGCAGAGCTTCTCTACCCCAATCCCTTTCACTGGCTGGTTGGGCTCACCTATGATAGGAGTTATTCCTTTGCTCTCTTGTTACTTGTCCACTTAGACATTACTCGCACTTAGTGGCGCATTGGTATTAGAGTTTTGCTGTTTGATAATACTATATTGATAAGTATTTGCTATAGTTGTCAATGCTGTTTCTACTAAAGATATCTTTCTATACTGTAACCTTAATTGAACTGCTTTCTATTTTGCTAAAGTAAACAAGTGTATTAGTTCAATTCACTTGGTGTACTTATTTTAACTGTCGCTATCATTTAAAGAAAAAAATGAGGTGATGGAGAACTTGCAGGGTCAGGGCAATCAGTGAGGTACTGATTTAACTAGCGACCCTCATGAGGGCAGCGCTACATTTGAAGGCTCATCAGGGATACACCTCATGGGAAGCCCAAGCAAGTCAGGCGACCAGTCCAGGGAGAAATAAAAGATAGACTCCTCGCTGCCACCAGTTGGGCATGGGAGCAGGAAAGTCAATTGGAACAGTGGTGAAGGTACCCGGAATTGGATGGGCTGAAAGACAGGTGAGACAGTTGATAAGAAGGGCTGTTCCCGAGCAAAGGTCCTACGCCGTGGATGTGAAGCCTGAATTTGATGAAGACTACACTTATGCCTTGATAGAGTGGTGAGAGAGTGTCCCCACTGGATTCAGAAAGGATACCATGAGTCTAGCTGAAGGACTAGAGGCTTGACCCAATTATCCATTTGTGCTCCATCTGTTGTTCAAAGGTACACAAATAGCACCTACTTAGGCAGAGTTGATGAAGTTGGTAAGGAAGGAAGAAGCTCTGCTGGACGAAAAGAATCAATGGTCGCGTAAAGGAGCAAAGGTTCCCATAAAGCCAGGGAAGATGTCGGCACAGCCGGTGCAGGTGACCAAGGGGGCCCAAAAATGGACAGTTATGATGAGTCAGAGTGGGGGATTGTCTCAAAGCTCCCCCTTGCCCCTCCAATTCCTGAGAATACTCCTGTTAAATTGCTTACCCAAGTGGCTCAAACTCAAGATCAAATGCAACAGATGTTGTTGCGGGTGATGGAAGCTGAAGCTAAAGCTCAGCTGGACAAGTCTGAACCCAGAAGATGCTTTCAGTGTGGATTTGAAGAGTGGGTATTATCAAATACCGATGCACACTGAGGACAGGGAGAAGACTGCTTTCATCTGCCCTCTTGGGTTTTTTTAATTCAATTGAATGCCACAAGGACTATCAGGAGCACCAGCGACATTCCAAAGGTTGATGGAGAGAACTGTGGGAGACATGAACTTGATTAAAGTTATAGTATATCGGGATGAAATCATCATGTTTGGGAAGACCCTGGAAGAACATGAGGCGAGGTTGGAGAAAGTTATTGAAAGGCTTCAAAAAGAAGGACTTAAATTATCATTGGAAAAGTGTCAGATTTATAGAACTTCAGTCACCTATTTAGGACATGTTGTCTCAGCCAAGGGAGTGGCTATGGATCTAAAGAGGTTAGAAGCAGTCACTGCCTGGCCTAGACCTGAGACTGTAACAGAATTAAGGTCCTTTTTGGGGTTTTGCTCCTATTAACGAAGATTTGTAGCTAACTTCGCAAAGATTGCAAGACATCTTAATGAATTGCTGCAAGTAGTTCCGGGTAAGGAGAAAGACAAATTGAAGGTGAAGAAGCCTGGAATAAGAGGGATAAGAGAAACCATTAGAGGACAATGGAATCGGCCATGTGAAGAGGCTTATCAGCAATTAAAGAGGAGTCTTACTGAAGCCCCGGTTTTAGCTTATGCAGATCCAGCCAAGCCCTATGTGGATGCTAGTCGAGGTGGGCTGGGAGGAGTCCTCTAACAGGAGCAAGATGGTGGGCTCAGGCCAGTGGCTTATGTGAGTTGCAGTCTCATCCCCTCTGAAAAGAATTATCCGGTTCACAAATTGGAATTCTTGGCTTTGAAGTGGGTGATAAGTGACAAGCTGAAGGATTATTTATATGGGGCCAAGTTCATAGTGAAGACTGACAATAATCCCTGACCTACTTATTGACCTCTGCCAAACTGGGCGCCACTGGTTAGCCGCACTGGCTGGATTTCAGTTCAGTTTGAAGTATCGACCTGGAGCTGGCAATAGGGATGCGGACACATTGTCCCATAAGCCTCATTGGCCAGTGGAAGAATCCTGAGAATGGAACTTTGTGCCCACAGAAGGAGTCCAAGATTTGTGTAGAGGCCCGGCCCACCGGTTGAAGGGAACTGTAGGAGCCGAATCTGTAGGAGTCTCGTCTGCTGGAGTGCCTTGGTTCTACTGTGGATTGACACAAGTGAGAGGTGAGGGCTTTCCTCGGCTATCAAAAAGGGATTTTTGAAGATTGATCAGGATCAGGACCCTCATGGTCATTTAGTTATTGAAGCTCTGGCTAAGCAAGATCCAGTGTTGCTTTTAAAGAGTCCTGTGGTTGTCTCTAAATTACTACACTAGAGAGTGGAATAGACTGCAACTGAGAGATGGCTTGTTATACAGGAGGAGGCCTGCGGAAGATTTAGAGGAGACGTGGCAACTCTTTCTTCCTGGGAAGCATTGTGCATCAGTCTTGGTAGCCCTGCATGATGAACATGGACAGTTAGGCATAGAAAAGACTTTTCACTTAGTCAGAGATAGATTCTATTGGCCTGATACGAGAAGGTAGGTAGAGAATTATTGTCACTCCTGTCTACCTGTCTACCCTGTATTCAGCGAAAGACTTTGCCGGTATGAGCGGCCCCCATGGGACATCTACAAAGTCAGGGGCACATGGAATTGGTATGTATTAACTTCCTGTGCCTGAAGCCTGATACAAGTGGAAGAAGTAACATTCTTGTGGTGACTGACCTCACCTGATATGCCCAGGCTTTCCCTATCAAGGATCAACAAGCCACTACTGTGGCCAAAGTTCTTGTGAAAAAATTCTTTGTTCATTATGGGTTGCCTGTTCATTCTGATCAAGGAAGGGACTAATACATCAGTTGTGCAAGTTGTTGGGCATCAAGAAGTCAAGAATCACACCATATCATCCTCAGGGAGATTCACAGCCAGATATATTTAATCAAACTTTACTGAACATGCTGGGAACCTTACCTACCAAGAAGAAACAACACTGGGGAAACTATATTGCGACAGTTGTACATGCGTACAATAGCACCATGAGTGACGTCACTGGATATTCTCCTTACAGACTCATGTTTGGGAGAGAATCTCTGTTCCCTATTGACCTGGTGTTTGGTACATCTGTGGATCATACTTCATTGACCTCCCACAGGGGATATGTTGAAGGACTCCTTAGGAATTTGAAGCATGCCTATGAGAAAGCTATGGAACATACTTCCGCCCGAGAGCTGAGAAACAAAAATAATTTCAATCTTAAATTTGCTCATGTCTCTTCTCCACCTTTATTATAGCCAACCCCACCCAGAACCCGTGCTAGTAGACAACTTCCTGCTCGCCCTGTAGTGTCAGTAATGGAGGAAAGTGAGGATGAGGAGATTGTGCCTTGTTGGCTGTGGCCCTCGACTATCAACATTGACCCAGGGGCCAATAATTTGAGCAGAGAAAGAAGACCATCAAAAAAGGTGAGGAAGTCACATCATCGGGAAGTGAATATCTTGTCACCATCTAGAAAACAAAATGCTGTTGAGACTAGGAATACTTGTCAGATTTTGAATCAGTCTAAGGAAGATTTGATTAGCTTTACTGATGGAGACTTACATGGAGTGGCACCAAAAAGCCACATGGAGAAGGAATTGCCATTGATAGAAAGAGAGGAAGGTGAAAGCAATGTGCTGAACTTCGATTCTGTTGATGAGGCTGGACTTACCATTATTAAGTCGGGGCGTACAACTCCATGTACAGACTTGCTATCAGTGACTCATGATCTTATTAATATGAAAAGTCCTGAGAAAAACTCTACACCAGTAAAAAGTCCTGAGAAAAACTCTACACCAGTAAAAAGTCCTGAGAGGAACTTTACATCATTGGCAAGCCCTGAAAGAAGCCATACCCCAGTGAAAAGTTCTGAAAGAAACTCTACGATAGTACTGGAAGTTCACTCTCCTGTCAGACTAAGAAGGAATGTCCATTCCCCAAGAAGACTGACTTATGACACTTTGGGAGAGAACTCTGATAAGCTGATCCCTACCATTCAAAGGCCAGTCCCCACACTTGATTCTGCTACGATCAATTGGGTTGAAGGTGACCTTTCTGTGACCTCTGACACCACTGAGTTTGAATAATGGTCACTGTTTATTAGTCTTTTCTTTTTTCCAGTAAGAGGTGATAAAATATCCCTACCTCTTTGGGGATCAAAGACTTTAAGTGGGGGGAGGATGTAGCTAGGAGCTGGAAATACGCAAATATATATATATATATATATATACACATATATATTCCTGCAATCAGGAAACATTGTGTGGTTTTGCTTTTGGGAGCTGTTTCCCTCTAGTGCTGAATTTGATATTGACTTGATGTATTCTGAGGAGGAGCAAAGCATACAGTCAGGTCCATAAATATTGGGACATCGACACAATTCTAATGTTTTTGGCTCTATACACCACCACAATGAATTTGAAATGAAACGAGCAAGATGTGCTTTAACTGCAGACTTTCAGCTTTAATTTGAGGGCATTTACATCCAAATCAGGTGAACGGTGTAGGAATTACAACAGTTTGTATATGTGCCTCCCACTTTTTAAGGGACCAAAAGTAATGGGACAGATTAACAATCATAAATCAAACTTTCACTTTTTAATACTTGGTTGCAAATCCTTTGCAGTCAATTACAGCCAGAAGTCTGGAACGCATAGACATCACCAGACGCTAGGTTTCATCCCTGGTGATGCTCTGCCAGGCCTCTACTGCAATTGTCTTCAGTTCCTGCTTGTTCTTGGGGCATTTTCCCTTCAGTTTTGTAAAGTGAACGACTTCTGTTTTGACTTCCCTTTTACGGGGTTCTTGTTCGTCCTTGACTTCTGTTAACGTCATCTCCGGACCGTCTCGTAGTGGTCCCTACTTTGGATCGCAGACCACTACAGATACGCAAGGTCTGAAGACCGACATTAACTGACGTTTCCTAAACGTTGGTTCATAATTTTTCACTTTCAAACTAAATACTAACAATTAGACAGGGTAATGAAAACCAGGGAATTTTTCACCCTCCGTGTATATGTTTGACAACATTAAGGATGTGGCAAG
>BLSH010461889.1:323373-336265 GCA_018402905.1 Glandirana rugosa | reverse complement strand
CCATGAGGCATTGTAAAACTCTGACATTCACCGACATGACTAGGCATAATGGGAATTGTAGTTCCTGAACAACTGGAGGGCCATAGTTTGAGGACCCCTAGCTTAGAGGGACAGATTATTGTTCTAAAATCATCTTCTAGTTCTATAGGGTCAGGTTCCTGCTGTTGCTGTAAGGGACAGATTATTGTTCTAAAATCATTGCCTACTCCTATAGGGTCAGGTTCCTGCTGTTGCTGTAAGGGACAGATTATTGTTCTAAAATCATTTTACTTCCTTTTGCAGCCCTCTAGCACTTTCCAGGACTTTTTTACAGTCATTTTGTGCCGAAAAGTTCGGGTCCCCATTGACTTCAATGGGGTTCAGGGTAAAGTTCGGGTCAAGTTCGGTACCGAACCCGGACTTTTTCCCGAAGTTTGGCCGAACCCACCGTACCCGAACATCCAGGTGTTTGCTCAACTCTATTTCTGACATTTATGCCAGAAAAGGGCAGTTAACATTGCTGCCACTGTCATTGATACCGATGAAGGGGAATTGTTATTACTGACACCAATGGAGGGAGGTTATTACTGCTTCCACCATGACTGACAACATTGGGGATGGAGGGGCTATCAGTGGCACTGATACCAAAAAAGAGAGGTTATCATTGCTGTCACTGTCACTGATGTCAGTAGGGGAGGGGGGTATTATTGCTGTCACTGTCACTAACATAAGATTACTAGAGTTTTAAAAAGAAATCTAAGCCATACTCACAAATCCATGCTCCCATTTTCATCTGCCCTCAAAATCCTGACTACATTTTTAACACAAGTCAATTGTTTGCAGACGTTTAGAATACGAGATATAATAATTCAAAGTATAAAGACAAAATAGTTTGGACACTATGAGTAGATAAATTGTGGATGTGGCCGAACTGCAGTAACAGTGGGAGGCGCCCAAAGGGTTATGGTTATATAAAACCTGAGCCTATATTGCTATTTATAAAGAGAGCGCAATGTATAGAGTACAGGGGTCAGGAGTGTGTAATGCACGGTTGCCGAGGTCAGGAGTAAGTAACTTATAGATTGCAGTGTTCAGGAGTAATTAACCCATGCAGTGCAGAGGTCAATAGTAACACACAAATTGCAGCAGTCAGATATAACTAACATATGGAGATCAGAGATCAGGAGTAGCAATGAGCCAAACTGCCATGGGTTCAGTTAGTGCAGGGTTCGGTGAACTTCAAAGAAGTTCAGATGCCTAACCCCATTGAAATCAATGGGAGCAGAATCTGTCAAATTAAACATTCCTGTTCTCTAAGCTGATAAGCAAGGGTTTGCCAAAAATAGCACAGGGGTGGGCACTGCCCTGGGAACATGTATCAATAGTATAAAAAAAATCTATTCAGCCAGGCACAGTCAATTTTTAAATGCTTAAAGTGAAACATTAAAAATACCCAATTCATTTAAATAACATGCCTGGGGTGCCCTAATCCTGCCTGTGAAAGGATCTCTGTGATGCAGCAGCATTTACATTTACAAAGGAAAAAAATGATTAAAACTGCCAGCAAATTACATTTCATTGCCAGCTTCTTAACAATAATAAAAAAAAGTGTCTGCTATAAATTTTTGGGGGCCTTTGGAGGGGTGGTTCATTCAGTTTTTTTGCTTTATAAATGTTATCTTTGCTGTAGAACATCCTACAGCAAGAATTTAAAAAAAAAGTATCCTCCAAATAAATACCAGATCCTGAGTCTGGTATAGATTTAAAGGGGTACCTCATACAGAAAAAAAAAGTGTGCCAACCTTCTAAAAATCCATACCAGGGCCTTAGTTTGAGCATGCAGCCTGGCTGACCAGGAAAGGGGGGGCACAAGCATGTCCCCCTCTTAAATCATAACAAGCTGCATGCCCTCAACATGCCCCCCCCCCCCCGACAAAGCACCTTGTCTCCATGTTGATGATAACAAGGGCCTTTTCCCTACAACCCTGGCTGGTGGTTGTGGGGGTCTATAGGCAGGGGGCTTTTTGGAGTCTGAAAGCTTTCTTTAATAGCCGGGTGCACCCAGATACCACCTTCTCCCCATGTGGATGAGTAAGGGGTTTATAGTACCCCTATTCATTCACAAAAAAAGACATAATCTAGAGATAAAGACACTCAAATATTTGACAAGTCCTTTATTTAAAAAAAAATCCCTACAAAAGTCCCTCATTGTAAATCAAAATGCCTGCCAGCTGATGACCTGGCACACACGATCAATTCCGATGCTACCCATAGCTGAATGACAGTTCAGCTGTCATCAGCTATATTAGGGAAGAGGCAGTGATAGTGGTGATATCATTGACCAAAAATGGCTATAGCCAAGTGCCCATATTTAGGCAATGATGTAACACAGACAATCCTCATTCATTTGCTTACATGGCCTGAGATTTCCAGTATATGTATGAACACTGAGTTGATTCCTAATCATGAGTAATGTAGCATCCCAGTCCTAAACAGGACTGCTAGTAAATTTAGTTGTGCACGGTGGTAACTAGCCTGGCTAATTTGTAGTTTTTGATCAACTTGTTTCTCTCCTAAGCTTGAGTTTAATTGTGGTCTATCTCTTCTGTCAATAGGTGGTAGATGATCGAGGATGATAAATTACGGTGAAATCAGGTTATGAGTGAATATGTTGTCTCAGCCAATCAGCAGGAGTTCCTTCTTTCCACCCAGGCTGTGGCCCGGGTGGGCATGTGTGGAGCAGCAGCAGAGGTGAAGTACTGAAGCCTGGGGCCTAACCACGTGTGAGAGGCTCAGCCCGAGGGGAGCCTGATCATTGCCGGAGGCATTGGAGAAGCAGTTGCCAGAGGGACAACCACTCTTGTTGCTGGAGGCAAGTGTATAAGGGATACAGTTCTGAAGGAGTACTAGAGCAGACGCTTCATCAGCCTGGGACGGTGAAGTAAATGGGAAAGCTTCAGAGGAGAACTCATCCAGCAGTAAAGCAGGTAGCTGGGAGTAAAGCTTGAAGGACTACAGAGGGTAGCTGTAAGCAAAGATTGAAGAGAAGTACAGCGGGTAACTGTGAGTACAGCAGGTAGCTGTGAGTCAAGCCTGAGGGATCCAACGGGTATCTGAGAGTCCGAGGAACCCAGCGGGTAGCTGTGGGTGAAGCTTGAGGGATCCAGGGGGTAGCTAAGAGTCTGAAGAATACAGCAGGTAGCTGTGAGTTAGGCTGAAGTGTCCAGCAGGAGGCTGTGAGCTAAGCTTGAGGATCTACATGGGATACTATGAGTGAAATTGTTGCTATAGGAGACAGCTGCTACGAAATAAAGATTGCTATAATCAGCTTAAAGACCCTTTTTCTGTATCGATGTCTGCCTAGTTCTATTCTTGGTCCAAGGAGTCTGCCCAGTTTCTATTGCATTTGCCTAAGGGTGTCCTGTGCTCTAACCCTCTCCCCTGTTCCCGTTAAGAAAAATAAAAACTTTTTTTGTTCATTTCTGCCCATCTTTCATCTTGCACCACACCCACCATCCCTAGTAACCTACACCCCAAGGAGGAATGTCAGCTCTCCCTGACTCTGGGGGTCACTATCAGGCCTCTGGGGGTCGGGGAGACCTCTACATTTTGTGGCATGAAGTCATTTTTGTTGTGGTCGCCCCTGGGCAATGGATTGCATCTACACAAGGATTTTGTCTGACTCAGTGGGGAAATGGCAAGTAACATCTTTATTCCTCAGAGACTGTGTTATTATCCATCTAAACTATGTGGGCAAGAACCAATGTGTCTTTTTGCTCTTGGGAGAGTGTCAGCCTGATCTTTTGTCACTTTACGCCAGTGCTGAAGGGGTTAAAGCAGACTCCACAACAGTTTTGGTGCACTGCTGGAGAAAAGAGGCAGGCACTGACCTTTCTGAAGAGCAAGTGAACCAATCCCTTGGCAAGGGGAGGAGCCCTCACTCTGCAGAGGAGGAGAAGGAGACGCTACTGTGCGCACCGCCATCATGAGTCCACTTCTTGGTACTGCTACCAAGCGGAGGGCATGGCGCAGTTCAGAGTCGCAATATATGATTAGAAAGTTTATGTACCAGGCCTTACTGCCGATTTTTACATCGGGAGGCTGTGAAGCAATCGGGCTGTTGTGTGCAAGTGTTCTGGCCTAGCTGTGAATGTTTGGTCCTGGACTACCTGCGGGGAGCCACTACTAAAGGTAGTCTCGCCAGCCCTAACCCCACAGGTGCTACAAGTGAATTGGGACAAGTGTGTTGCCATTCCTGCTCCAGAAGTTTCTCTGAACACTGCCATGGTCACCCTGCTTGCTGAAGTGGCTGCTCCTTCAGCTATTGTGACCACTCCAAAGGCATCTCTCTTGGCCACGGTCGGGGTCACCTACGTTCCTTGATGGTGGAACCTCCCAGGGAGAAGTCTACTGAGCCGGGTAAGCCTGATGTGAGTGAGGTCAGTGTGCCTGTGGGGACTGTAAAACCTGTAGCCACTAAGGGAGCAGAGTTCAGAAAGTCTGCTGCTGCATATCCAAAGTGTGATCTACTCCCGGATGAAGAGTTCCCAACCAAGCCAGATTCAGATATCCTGTCTGATCGGATCTCTGAATTGTTGCCTGACAATGTGTCTTGGCCTGAGAGATGGTCTGAAAGTGATGCTGAACAACAGTGTGAGCCGTGGAGGAGGAAGTTCTCTCTACTATCCAAACATCCAGCATTAAGCCTGAGTTGTCTGCATCTACATCTCCTGTTCTCTGTCCTGTGAGCGCTCTGGAAGAGGAACAGTGGGCTCATTATGTTAAAACCCATGATGTTGCAGGGCGAGTGTCCCCTTCATCTACAAGTGCATCTCAAAAGCCTGATAAAATTGCCGGATATTGTGTCAAATGTGCCTTAGATACGCAAGTGTTACCTGGATGTGTGGCTCCAGATTATCCAAGTTGCAACGAATCATTATGAGGAAAGTGGCTGAAATGTATGGCTACTTGTACCCATATGTGCAAGAAAGTCTGGAAGCTGAAATCCAATGCAAGCGGGCACAGTGGGTCGATACTGCTATTCGGAAGTACCTGAGAATTCCTGCTCGCTGTGACATAAGAAAGTTTTGACCCTGACATGCCGGGAAGTATACAAATATTCTGCAAACCTGGAACTATGGTTGCCATATCTACCCAGACTGTGTTGTTGATCGCAGACCCAATCAAGTGGATGTGTGTAGCACCCTCTTGTGTGCTAGAAGCGGTAGTGTTTAGGTTTTTGTTAGGGTAGGTAAATGTCCAGGCTTGGCTAGCCAAGCCTGGGTGTGTTTTGGTCTGGGTTGGGAGTGACTCAGGAAGAGGTGTGTGACTCACAGGCAGCATCACCAAGACCTCCCACTTCTTTCCAGAATATTTTGGTATCTTCTGGAAGGGAAGGAGGAGAGGTGAAAATGCCTGGGGTATTCTGAGGAACCCTGACAAATCCCCAACTTGGATTGGCAGGGGGAGGCCTCCTTCAATACCCAGGATCAGCCTAGCTGAGGGAGGAATTGTTCGGGTAGAAACTGGAGATGGAGTGCTAGGTTGTCGTGGCCTTTGAGGAAGATCCCCAGTCTGGCGGGGCGACCTTGGCCCTGGACTCGAGTGCAGACGGGGCCCTCTGAGAACACATGGAGGTGTCCAGGACAGGAGGCATGGGAGGAGTAAGAGAGAGGACAGAGGGAGAAGCACTGCCAGGCAACATCTCCAGGGAGGAACAACAGGTCGCAGCCAGGAGGTATAGGGAGTGACACACAGTCAGGTGAGAACTGGGGAGGCACCAATGTACAGTATATAAAGGTTAAGTTTGCACTAATATTGATACCATACTAGACTATACTATAGTGTGCTGCTAAAATGTCCTCTTTTTCCATATTGCATAACCTTATGTTACAGGTGTTCCTCCAACCTCTGCGTCTTCCTCGGATGAAGAGAGACAGGATTTCCATCGTGTACAGTAATGTTGATCTTTAATTACAATATCATGTAAGTATTAGATAGATAGTTGGGCTATAAGGTTATTGCGTTTTCACTTGCTATCATGTGGAATGCCACAAGTGATTGTAAATACAGTCTCATATTTATCTGCTTTCGTGTAAAATACTACTTTTAATTGTATATATCTAATTTTCACCTATATTTATTACTAAAAAGTTCATCCTCCCCTGTATCCCTCCCTATCCACTTTTTTGCCAGGACATCCATTCTCAGGATTGTGAGTATATGTTTTTGTTTTTGCAGACTCCAGGACATAGTCTCCTTTGGCAGGGGGAGAGTGTAGCATCACTGTCCTAAACAGGGCTGATTGTAAATTTAGTTGTGCTAGGTGTTAACTAGCCTGGCTAATTTGTAGTCTTTGACCAACTGGTTTCTCTCCTAAGCTTGAGTTTAATTGTGGTCTCTTTCTTCTGACAATAGGTAGCACTGTTGCCTTTGGCATCCAATCAGCAGGAGTTTCTTTGGCTGCTGGCCATGCTGGGATAGTCTATTTATTCAGAAGGAGTGCGTTAATCGGGGTTCTTGCCACCCGGGCTGCGGCCTGGGTGGGCGTGTGTGGAGCAGAAGCAGAGGTGTAGGCCTGAAGCCTGGGGCCTAACCACGAGTGAGCGGCTCAGAGAGGCAAAGGAGAAGCAGTTGCCAGAAGGACAACCACTCTTGTTGCCGGAGAAGGGATGGAGTTCTGAAGGAGTACCAGAGCAAATGCTTCATCAGCAGGGGATGGTGAAGTAAGTGGGAAAGCTTCAGAGGAGAACTCATCCAACAGTAGAGCGGGTAGCTGTGAATAAAGCTTGAAAGAATGCAGGGTATACATTTAGTGCTTCCATTTCAATGCTTACAGTATCTTTAAAATATATAAATGTCAGTGGGGCTTTCATGTGTGGGGTCTTAGTGTATTCCAAATGCCTGTTCCATATATATGAGACAATAGAAAGCCACAATTCTTGCAACAATGTAAAAGCTTTGGTGCTTTAAAATCTGGAGACATATGGTATACTTAACGTTATTTAATGCAAGCCCATGCTTTGCCAATGCATGGCAAATAACTACGGTAGTTTGTTTTAATCCATCAAAGTGATCCTGCTTTTTTGTCTTGCATGGAACTCCCCATGTTTCTGCACACACACCTGTGTGTCCCCTGCTAATATCACTGTATAATGCTTGGTGATAGCTTTTTGCCTCTAGAGTTAAAGCAATCTTTGTAATTTTCTTATTTATTTCCTATATTTAACTAGCACATATGTACTGGGCAGTAGATTGCAACTACTAACCTATGTCCCAGAGAACAATTAAAGTGGTTGTATTACTAAAAAGTAATTTTTACATACAGGTGAGCCTATAATAAGGCTGTATGGTTTAGGAGATATTCTCACTGCAAGCGCTGCAGACATCAGTAGGCGCATGTGCAGTGATGGCCCGGCGAAGGACTGGCGCATAGCGCCGGGCCCTGTCGGAGAGTCCGCCATAAAGACAGGCACCCATACTGGAAGTGATTGGCTGTGAGTGGCCAGAGTACCCGGAAGGATGCACGGAGGGAAGATGGCAGCTCCCTCCTCGGGGACCGGGTGGACCTGTCGGAGCTTCGTTCTGAGGTAAGTACTTCCTAATGATCTAGTATGCGGTGCATACTAGCTCATTATGCCTTTGCCTTGCAGGTGTTTTTTTTTATTGTGCTATCTTCAATAGATGAAAGAGCCCAGTCAACTCTCTATGTGAGTAGAGCTAGGAATGATAAACCTTGCATTTACCACTCATGCCATTTAAATCGAGCCGTCTCCCCTATGGAAATTCACTCACCAGACTGAATTGCTTCTCACCCTCATGAAAAGGCAAATAAGCTTTTAGGTCAATATCCTCCTGGTAGTATCACTTCATAATCAGCAGGTCTCATCTCATTGCATGCACAGTATCTCACAAAAGTGAGTATACCCCTCACATTTTTGTAAATATTTTATTATATCCTTTCATGTGACAACACTGAAGAAATGACACTTTGCTACAATGTAAAGTAGTGAGTATACAGCTTGTATAACAGTAGAGCTGCACGATTAATCGTATTAAAATCGCGATCTCCATCTACCCCCCCTGCAATCTCCATTGGGCATTACCGCGATTTTTAGTGCAGTTAATGGGGTCCGACTTGGGGGGCGAATCAGCGCGACTTGACAGTAATAAAAGTGCCTGAAGTCTTTTCAAGTCGGAGCGACTTGAGTCTCAGGGGAGACAGCCAAGTCTGGGCAGACAGCCAACTTCTGAGTCATCATTGATAAAAGAGTTACAACTTTAACCATTTAAAGACTAAATCTTTCCTGACACTTGCTGTTTACAAATAACAATCCATTATTTTGTGCTAGAAAATGACTTAGAACCCCCAAACATTATATATATTTTTTTTAGCAGAGACCCTAGAGACTAAGATGGCGGTTGTTGCAATATTTTATGTCACTCGCTGTTTGCACAGCAGACTTTTAAATGCAATTTTTTTGGAAAAATTACCCCTTTCAAAAACCTCAACAGTGCTGTTAGCCCAATTTTTTTGTATATTTAATATATTACGCCGCGAGAATCGTAAGAGAATCGTGATCTTTATTCTAAGCAAAAAAATCGTGATTCTCATTTTGGCCAGAATCGTGCAGCTCTATATAACAGTGTAAATTTGCTGTCCCCTCAAAGTAACTCAACACACAGCCATTAATGTCTAAACCGCTGACAGCAAAAGTGAGTACACCCCAAGTGAAAATGTCCAAATTGGGCCCAAAGTGTCAATATTTTGTGTGCCTGCCATTATTTTCCAGCACTGCCTTAACTCTCTTGGGCATGGAGTTCACCAGAGCTTCACAGGTTGCCACTGAAGTCCTCTTCCACTCCTCCATGACAACATCACAGAGCTGGTAGATGTTAGAGACCTTGCGGTCCTCCACCTTCCGTTTGAGGATGCCCCACAGATGCTCAATAGGGTTTAGGTCTGGAGACATGCTTGGCCAGTCCATCACATTTACCCTCAGCTTCTTTAGCAAGGCAGTGGTCGTCTTGGAGGTGTGTTTGGGGTCATTAACATGTTGAAATGTGGCCCAGTCTCTGAAGGGAGGGAATCATGCTCTGCTTCAATATGTCACAGTGCATGTTGGCATTCATGGTTCCATCATTGAATTGTAGCACCCCAGTGCCAGTAGTACTCATGCAGCCCCAGAGCATGACACTCCCACCACCATGCTTGACTGTAGGCAAGACACACTTGTCTTTGTGCTCCTCACCTCATTGCCGCCATACACGCTTTACACCATCTAAACCAAAAATGTTTATCTTGGTCTCATCAGACCACAGGACATGGTTCCAGTAATCCATGTCATTAGTCTGCTTGTCTTCTGCAAACTGTTTGTGGGCTTTCTTGTGCATCATCTTTAGAAGAGGCTTCCTTCTGGGACGACAGCCATGCAGACCAATTTGATGCAGTGTGTGGCGTATGATCTGAACACTGACAGGCTGACCCCCCCACACCTTCAACCTCTGCTGCAATGCTGGCAGCACTCATACATCTATTTCCCAAAGACAACTTCTGGATATGACGCTGAACATGTGCACTCAACTTCTTTGGTGGACCATGGGTCCCTGTGGAATCTGTCCTGTTAAACTGCTGTATGGTCTTGGCCACCGTGCTGCAGCTCAGTTTCAGGGTCTTCTTTTTTTCAGATCCTCAGAGAGTTCATTGCCATGAGGTGCCATGTTGAACTTCCAGTGACCAGTATGAGAGAGTGAGAGCGATAGCACCGAATTTAACAAACCTGCTCTCCTTTCACACCCTTGTAACATTAACAAGTCACATGGCACTGGGGAGGGAAAATGGCTAATTGGGTCCAATTTGGACATTTTCACTTAGGGGTGTACTTATTTTTATTGCCAGTGGTTTAGACATTAATGGCTGTGTGTTGAGTTATTTTGAGGGGACAAACAATTTACACTGTTATACAAGCTGTACACTCCCTACTTTACATTGTAGCAAAGTGCCATTTATTCAGTGTTGTCACATGAAAAGTTATAATAAAATATATACAAAAATGTGAGGGGTGTACTCACTTTTGTGAGATACTGTATGTGGGAGAAAACAGAAGCCTCCAATAGTGCATTTATCCCATAAAACATTTATTAATATCCAAGTAAACCAATCACATTTAAAATCATCTTGTACAGTGCATGTAAATGGGTAGGCATCAGATAGGCCACAACTCATCCCAGTCTCACCACCTCCATGCTGATTTCAACTGTCAGTGTAGTCACCTTCCACACTCTTCCACGATCAACACATGAACTGAGCTCCGTATAGCCACATCCCAAAACTTTTTGTCATTTCTGACTTCATCAATGGGGAACATTGAGCCTTGAGCCAGAAGAAGGGGTATCAGAGGAATATTTACCGGAGGCCATAGGGAATCATGGGTTTTCCTGCAAATATGGAAGAGCTGTTATCACAGTTATTGTTGATATTGCAAGTCTTGAGAGAATTTTCGAGGTAGGAGGCCGGAGGAGGCCTAAATTAGATTGCATGCCCAAGGACTTGACAGGGTTATTTATTGCTTCTGCCCAAGGGTGAGGTAGATGTGAAATAAACCTCTGCAGCTTGGTATTGCTTGCTGTAGCAAAATGATGCAGGTTCGGAAAACCCCACTGGCCCACAATCTAACTGAATAACTTCAGTTGTAGGTACTACCTGTTTGGATCTGATAATCCTTGGGATAGATGATTGGCCTCTGTGTTTTAAGTGGGCTGGAAGATCGACTACTCTTAGGTCCTTCAGATTCTCCTCTGCCCAAACAAATACGGGTTCCACTTCCCTCAGCAAGGAACTGTTGTGGGTTCTGCCTTGGTGATTTATGTATGATATTGCGGCTCTATTGTCTATCCAAATCAGAACTGATTTGTCCTTGATCTGAGAGAGTAACACTGTCAATGCGAGATAAGCTGCCTGGATTTCCAGGATATTTGCGATGCTTTCTGCCGTATCAAACGCCCATCTCTCTTGAACCAACATCCAGTTGCAATGTGCCTTGTTAGCCTATTGTATTGGCACCTGAGGTAACTGTGGACCAGAAGACATGGCTTAATGGATGTGGCTTTACAAGCATCTCCCCCTATGTCCACTTGTTCAGACCCCTGTACATCAAACTTGTTTGATATATGGACTGGGATAGACGGTTTGCTTGATTGCTTCAGGAGTTCTAGATAAAGGTGCCTGAGGTATCCATGTGTCCATGGGACCCTCTGGGTAGATAAAAGAAAACCCTATTAAGTTGCGTTAGCTTGAGGTTGTTACGTAGGACCATGTCCTCACTGTCCTTATCTTCTGAATGATCGCCCACACCTTCTGATATGGCAGGGGCACCGTCCCTTTTGCGGTATTGAATAAGGCATCTAAACTGGAGGAAAGATGACTACTTTGATGATTTACCATCCAGCCGTATCTTGATAGTGTAGGCCACAACCTCCACCTTTTTTGATAAGAGGAGGATATCATCTCGTTAGTCATAAGAACTGCGACCCAGTTCTCGTAGAGAAGCTTGGATAGTGAACCCTCATGTGGACTCTGAAAGAAGTGCAAGGTCTGAAGGGGAGGCTCTGGAATTGTAAAAGGACATATTTGATCGGAAAACTCGGGTACTTCTGTAACAGTTACAGTATGTGTGCGTGTGAGTAAGCATTCCTGAAACCCCAGATACGTCTAATTCTGTTGTTCTGGGAGATCAAGTCTGACTTTTTCCCTTTGACAGAAATAGCTTTCAGTAACCTTTCTTCAAAGAGTGCTTTAACATCAAAAGTATTTACATGACTTTGTCCTGACGCAGTGTCAGCTGCCCGTAGTTCAAACCACATTGCCTGTATTGCTGTTACAAGAAGTGACATTGATCCTGCGAAGTATTGAAATCTATCTATTGCCGTCTCACCAGTGAAGTCTGCCGAGAGCTATAATTCACCCAAAATCTTGCCTATAATTTCTTTAGGGACATTGCAGAATTGCTGTTTCCCCCTTTTCGGTCCATGCCCGCATGGCTTTGGATAAAGATAAGGCGATTGCTGGTTTCCAGGCGTTTTCATGTCATTTGCTACTGCTACGTCTACCTCTGGTGGACCATCTGGTCAGCGGCGGCTGGTGTATGAGGGGCACTTGGGCGCAGCATCCCCGCCGGCTAAAGAAGAAAAAAAAAAAGTCAGCCCGCCCCCCTACAGGAGGCGCCGGTACATAGACTTTCTTTTTTTTTCGGCTCCTTGGCTGTAGTGAGCCTATTGGTCGTCAATTAAAGCCTATGTGGGTGCGCTTGAACAGGCGCACACACTCAGGCTGATTGGCTGCCCTGAGCCTGCGGCTCAGTGTGATTGGATGTGGTGGCCGGGGGTGGGTCACTGTGGAAGCGGACGTGGCTCCCGCTCCCACAGAGACCATGAACGCCCGGTGACCGACGAGGGGGGGGGCAGCCCACTCTCTGCATGCCGAAACTCTGCAGACTGAGCCTGCTTCTCTGCATGCCGAATCTCTCCAACAATCCTGCCTGCCTATTGGATGGGGTACGTGCGGGGGGGTCTCCGCAATGTACCCCACCTGTGTTATTGGCTGCAAACTGCCCCACCTGTGTTATTGGCTGCAAACTGCCCCCACCTGTGTTATTGGCTGCAAACTGCCCCACCTGTGTTATTGGCTGCAAACTGCCCCACCTGTGTTATTGGCTGCAAACTGTCCCACCTGTGTTATTGGCTGCATACTGCCCCCACCTGTGTTACTGGCTGCATAACTGCCCCCACCTGTGTTATTGGCTGCAAACTGCCCCCACCTGTGTTATTGGCTGCATAACTGCCCCACCTGTGTTATTGGCTGCATGTCCGAGTCAGACGTCTCAAAGCCGTACGTCTCTCACCCGACGGGGGGGGG
>BLSH010461889.1:307047-322919 GCA_018402905.1 Glandirana rugosa | reverse complement strand
CTGCTATTTACCCCCACATGTGATGCTGAGCTGTATACTGTGTCCTGTGATGCTGAGCTGTATACTGTATCCTGTGATGCTGAGCTGTATACTGTGTCCTGCGATGCTGAGCTGTATACTGTGTCCTGTGATGTGATGCTGAGCTGTATACTGTGTCCTGTGCTGCTGAGCTTCATACTGTGTCCTGTGCTGCTG
The DNA here is from genome assembly GCA_018402905.1 of Glandirana rugosa. Lineage (NCBI taxonomy): Eukaryota > Metazoa > Chordata > Amphibia > Anura > Ranidae > Glandirana > Glandirana rugosa. The sequence goes on along the minus strand of BLSH010461889.1, from coordinate 322,724 downwards.
AGCTGTATACTGTGTCCTGTGATACTGAGCTGTATACTGTGTCCTGTGATGCTGAGCTGTATATTGTGCCCTGTGATGCTGAGCTGTATACTGTGTCCTGTAATGCTGAGCTGTATACTGTGTCCTGTAATGCTGAGCTGTATACTGTGTCCTGTGATGCTGAGCTGTATACTGTGTCCTGTAATGCTGAGCTGTATACTGTGTGCTGTGATGCTGAGGTGTATACTCTGTCCTGTGATGATGAGCTGTATACTGTGTCCTGTGATGCTGAGCTGTATACTCTGTCCTGTGATTACGAGCTGTGTACTCCTGACACAATATGTGGAATACAGGGGGTGGAGTGGGTGGATTATATAAGGAGTGGGGCTTATTAGAAGTATGAGGGGTCAAAAAGGAGAGAAAAAATGTTTGTTTGTCTTTTCTTTTCAATGAAATGACATCTCTGATATCCCCCAGAGGAAAGAAGGAAACCTGCTCCCTTAGAAATGGGATGTAAATCTTTGACTTCTCAGATGTAGTGATTCCCAGCCAATAGCTGGCCTTACAGCCTGGACATAAGGCTGAACTAAGGAAGAGTTGATGTCCGGGGGTCGAGCTCTTCTGAGCTATCCTTAAATGGTCACTATCATCCCGATGTCTAGGAGGGATACTTCCTGCGTGGTGAGCGGATTCCCCCAAGAATGGGCTAGGAAGAGTTAATTTCTCTGGAGGAGGTTATGCTAATTGCTGCACTGGAACTGCTGTTGTTCATTCCGATATGCAACCCTTGCACCTCCTTTGAGTAGGTTTGTTTCCCGCTAACCGTCTGACTCTCTGTTTGCTAGACAGAGTCTAAGCCTCGGTTTCCACTTTTACGACTCCCACAGTCGCACGATTTAGAGTGTGACCTTGATGCGACTTTGAGTGCAGGAGTCTTCCCAATGTCGCTGACCTTCAAAGTCAGCATATATGGGAACGGGTGCCACTAAACACTATGGGCAGTGATTTGTCATGCGACCCTGCCAAAGTCGCACGACTATTTTCACCAGTGGAAACGTAGCCCAAAGCAGCTTTTGCATACCAATTCAGTTGGCAATGGGATGGCCCCGCATGCTCGGCATTTTCAGGGATTTGAGAATTGGTGAACATGCAGCACTGTGACTTTCCACAGATGCACCCTTGCTGCTTGCATGATATCCTGATCTGGATGGTCTGCTGGTTGGGGCTTTATATGTTGCTTCATGTTGCCTTGATGTCCACTTGGATTTCTTCTGGCGTACATGGCTTAAATACATAAACGTGCCAGCATAAGTGCTCTCTTTTTTTTTCCTTACCTGGACGATGGTCCTTACCATAAATGTTGGAGAGGGCTTGGTCAGGTGGCATACAGCTCCTGATAGGCAGCGGACAGAAAAAAGCAGCTATAGGAAATAAAGAAGTTAGCAACAGTTAATTTAATGGGAGCAGGGAAGTGGTATTCCTAAGTACAAGAAAGAAATTACATTTTACTGTGAATAGGACAGGGTTCCCTCCAGGAGCTTCAAGAAAGGGAACCTCTTAAGATGGCAACAGTTTAAAACTTGCCCCTATTGAAGATGGACACTAAGGCCTCAGGTCAGACCGTGCATACGAGGTCACGGGCACCAGGGACCCGTCCGATTCAGCCTGGCCTGCCGAGCCGGCTCCTGACGTCCGCGGATGCGCAGAGCGGCCTGGAGACACTGAAGGACTCATAAAAGCCGTTGCAAAGCGTGCGGCGACCACTAAAGGAAAATTAAGTTACAAGTTATAGGGGGGGGGGATGTAGATTGAAGAGGAAAACAAGATGAGAGGAAGGAATGATGAGATGTAATGAATGACAGGCGGGAAGGATGGATAAAGCTAAAAATAAAATATAGCTGCTTTCTCTGCACAAAAACAAAAAGGGATAATACAATCCTAGATACACAATCCTATACCCACAGTCGATCCAGAGGAAGGCCAGCAGTTGATCCAGAGGAAAAACCCAGTAAAGCATGATCCAATTTGCTACAGTGGGGGAAAAAATTCCTTCCTGACCCCCCGAGAGACCATCGGATATTCCCTGGATCAACTTACCTATAAATGTTAGTACCCAGTTATATTATGTACCTTAAGGAAAGGAAGTGAGAGGGAATGGATGACAGGACAGAGACCTGGAAGGCCCCTTTCACACTTATGCAACCAGCTTTTACCACAATTTTTTGCCGTGATTTTACATAGATTTTACTGTGATTTTGACGCAATTTGGGATCAGTACGACTTTGGTACGACTTTGTTGCAACTTTGGCTCAATGAAAACATATTACAAAGTCATACAGAAGTAGTATAGAAATCACATCTATATTATGCATGCAACTTTGAGGGTTTAATATTGAAGTCTATGGACCTCAAGTTGCATCAAAGTTGGACCAAAGTAATGCAGGGACTACTTTGAAGTTGACATGACTTGAAGCCTGACAGATATGAACAGTACTCATTGGAAATCATGGGGAACAACTTATCATGTGACTTTGCAGTCCCAAGTCGCAGGACAAGTCGCATAGGTGTGAAAGGGGCTGAAGGGTAAGGCAAAGTGAAAATTAGATACAGCTGCTTTCTTTGCTGCAAGCCTGAGCAAATGCCAGTATGTAAATGCAGATAGGCGCTCTTACTTCAGGCTGGATTCACACCTGTCCGGTGCAAATTCCAGTCTGTCTGCTGGCGGGAAGGGACAGCGCAGCAGCTGCGGTGGGGAGATGGGGGAGGGACCACAAGCAAGGAAAATATCCCCGTTCAGTGCGAAGTGCATCTCCGTGTTAGATGCGCTCCCATTGAACTCAACGGGCTGGAAATTCGCACCGCATTGCACAAAAAACGCACAAGTGTCCTGGGAATTGGATGCAGTTTAAGCCGCATCCAATTCGCATAGGTGTGAACCCAGCCTAAGAGACAACTGCTGCCCCAAAAGATCCACAGAAGGGGCTTCCTTGCTATTTAGCACTTTTAGCAGCCCGAGACAAGGGAATGTATTCGGGAGAGGCTGAACCCGAATGGAAGCTGCCGACTGCAGAGGTAAGGACGATCAACCACCATTCACTGACCATGAGGTATGAGGAAAAAAAGGAAAATGCTGGGAGGGCACTAACCCTTTTCTTTTATATTTCAATAGTTTTTATTGAGTTTTCAGAACAAAAGTAAACACAATAACGGTACTAACAGATACCAAGGTCTATTATCACTCTTGTCAATCATATCGTAGCAGGTTAGACCTAGAACCTTTTATAAAAATAAACAAGTCATACATGTCATGGTCTATTGCCTGAGATTTAGTTCTAACTGTAACAATCGTATAGGAAGATATAAGCCTTTCCGAACGTGACAATCCATAGATGCTGGGAAGGGGGTCCCGGCAGGGAAGGTATCCCATCCCTTCTTCTTTCAGAACCATATTTGCTGCAAGCCTGTTCAAACAGGGCACTAGATTGACCATGTGTAATAATGTAGAACCATAAACGAGTCACCCGCTAAAGGGTCTTGACCTTTATTAAAGATGTTATGATAGAAGTGGTCCAGGTGGACCATTTATTCATCATTTCCAGGAGAAGGATCTGGAGGCGACGATGTGGCCTTAGGGACCTAGGCCCTTGGGAGTGGGCTAGACTCACGGCCACCCCAAACGGGAGCAGACTGTGGCCCCGTCTATCACTCCATGCCACTCCTAGGCCCCAGGGCCTCCCCCAGCAACATTAAGTAATCTGGGACCACCCAAACCTTGATCTGATCTTCCAACAAAGGGCAAGTGCCAACCTTTAAGAACTACAAAAATCAGGTAGACATACGATTGAGGTATCAAAGTACAGAAGTATAATAAGGAAAGTAGGTAGAGGATGAAGAAGAAAGAGGATGGGAAAAGGAGAAAGTAGGGGGTTGTGCAGGTGTCACCATGAACCCATCATAATTACATATAATGGTCCCGGACATCTTGAAATCTAGCATGTATTCCACATTCCGGCAGAGATGTAGTGTTAACTAGTATCAGACAGATGAACCCCGGTGTAACGTGCCCAGGGTTCCCAAATTTTGTCAAATTTGTCGGAGGTGTTTAGGATCTTGTGGGAAATCTTTTCTTGTGTCATGATCCAAGAAATTTTTCGCTTGGTCTGATAGAGTGAGACCGAAGGGGTTTTCCATGCACGTGCTATTGTTATTTTTGCCCCTAAGAGGATGAAGAGGATAAGAAGTTGGGTGGCTTTAGTACAATTAGGAACTGGTTGGTTCAGAAGGGCTAAAGTCGGTTCCTGTGCGACCTCGATTCCCTTGACTTTGCGGATCATATAAAAGATTCTGTTCCAGTAAGTTCGAAACCTAGGGCAGTTCCAAAAGACATGGTATATGGTCCCCATATTTTCGCATCCTCTAAAACAAAGGGGGGATGCTTGGGGATAGAACTTAGCTAAACGAGTGGGAACCAGATACCATCTAGTCATAATTTTAATGTTAGCCTCCCTGAGTGTTGTGTTATGGACCCCTTTACTGGATCTTTCTAGATTTGAGTGCCAGGTCTCCACATCCCATTCGATATCAAGGTCTCTCTCCCAACTCAGCATAAAAGAAGCTTTCTCAGTAGGCTCTGATAGCAAACCATATATAAGGGAAATTCCAGCTCTCATATCCCTGGCTGAGGAGCACCACTGTTCGTAGGGTGTGACTGAGAGGAGATTCGATGGGCCTGCCTTAATAGAGTTTAGGAAATGAGAAATCTGGTAGAAACGGAATCGCTCTGTATGAGGCATCTCAAGCTCCTTCAAGCAATGTTGAAGTGTAATTGGGCCGTTTGCATTAAAGAAGTGCCCAATACAGTATAGCCCTTTCTGAGTCCACCATTTAAAGGCTTCTATATTCATGCCTGGGGGAAATTGGGGGTTGTGAAAGAGGTGCGATAAAGGGAGCCAAGGGGATATTAATTTATTAAATTTACGTATTGAGTCACACAGAGAGAAGGAGTGGGATAATGTTGGAGACACGACTAGAGGTCTGGATTTAGAGGGTTTTCATATCAGGAAATCTATGGTATTTTTGGGAATGGATTGTCTTTCTATGAACCCTTTTCTTTTATAATATTCACTAGTCCTGAGGGAGAAGCCAAGGCTGAACCTGTCACAGGTATGCTGCCATGGAGGCACCAGGAAACTTATTTGCCTTTTCATGAGAGTGAGAGGCAATTCAATCTGGTGAGCGAATTTCCATAGGGGAGACGGCTCTATTTAATCGCACTGGTGGTGGATACAAGGTGTATTATTCCTGACTCTACTCACATAGAGAGTTGACTCTAATTAATCACACACTTTCCTGAATTGAATCACTTTGAAAATTTATTTTTAAATGTATACACTGTTATTTTGACAATTGTATGGACTTTTTGTATGATTTTGAAATTGTTGAATATTTATAAAAAATAAATACCATATTACCTGTAAAAGAAGACAGTAACTATTTACTGTGCTACAAATTCCTGCTCTGTTGAAGAGGAATCATCCTCCAGCGTTTTTCTTGTGAAACCAATATTTATGAAAATGTCACTTTTCTTGTCCCCCACAGCACTCACTGTTTTTTTTGTTTTTTTTTTGCTGACCGCCACATCACTACTGTGTAAAGTAGTAAAACTGAGGTCAGAGGGAAGAACCACTGAGAGCTGCAGGGGACCAGGGGATCAACACTCCCGGGAGTGTTGAATTCAGAAAAATTTGGAACACAATTCCATTGGAACTCAGTGGTGTTTGGTGGTGTGGGCAGCAGTAAAAGTATTCTCTTTTTTATAGGTAGAAAGGTATAGTAGTGGGATATAGACATTTGAAATTCTATTTATATTATATTTCAAGAGTATTAATTAGCCTATGTATTATCATTATGTAGAAGGTAAATTACTCATAGATGCTGGCAGAGCATCTGACTATATAGAAATGTCCATTTAAAGAGGAAGTAAACCCTGATGAGTTTTTCTTCCTCTTTATTACCCTGCAAAGTAAAAGCATAATAGACTAGTATGCATCGCATACTAGCCTATTATGTGCCACTTACCTGCAATCGATGCCCGCACTGTCCCCGCAGTAGGAAGCATCCATCTTCACCCCTCTTCCTTCCTGGGCCGCGGACTCTGGTGCTGTGACTGGCTGGAGTCGCGTTACGTCACTCCCACTCATGCGCACGAGAGCCACCAATCGCGGCGCGTTCACAGTGAAGAAATGGCGCGGCGGCCGTTTCTTCACTGCGCATGTGCTGATGAAGTTCTGCAGGTTTAGGAGATATGCAGGGTACCTACAGGTAAGCTGGATTATAGGCTTACCTGTAGTTAAAAGTGGCTGTGAAGAGTTTACAATCACTTTAATATCTGTGTAGCACTATCCCCGAGGAGCCACTTAGTAATTTGGGTTCTCTGTTCTGCACTTCGACTCCAAGAAAAAAGCTCAGCCCTTCTGACACACCCAGCTGAATGAAAGTTACTGCAAGCACTTATAAGAACACATTATAACAGTTCCCGTTAACTTGGTTGTGAATTAGCACCAGGAAATAGACACAAGACCGTTTAGTAGAAAATTAACTCAATGTACTGGTACAGGTTAAAACATATGGCGGTTTAAGCATACATGAGATAAATAGAGTTCTGTACCACTAGACTGAAATTAACACATAAATCAGAAAAGGCAGCATTAAATGCATATAAGCATTAACTGCAATGTGAATAATAATACTATAACTAGTCTAGAGTGCACTCTAGGAGAATTGCTTGGATATGGTGTAATGCCTCCTTAAAATAACTCTTAGCATAAGCAATAGGTTAATGTCTCTGTGTAGCAGCTGTAAAGAGACAGTCTTAGTCCTAACGCTTCAGCCACCTAGCGTTGGGGCCCAGTTGTACTGCCGGTGTACATAAGAATAGTCCCAGTCAAGCATGCAGGCAGCAATAAGGCTAGTAGATTTCTGTATGGTCAGTTCCTAAAGGCCTCAGTCTCTCTAGCAGCAGATAGTAAATTTCCACAGCAGCAGCTCACCAGTCCCAGGGATATTGCAACTCACCATCACCATGCTCTGCACTCAGGTAACTGTTGGCACCCCGAATTCAGCACTCCGGCCACCAATATGTCAGCAGTGGTGGTGCACACTGGACAGCGATGTGCACTCTCTGGTCCCCCTCATGGTAAGAGGAAGCTGTGCCCATACAGCCTGGGAAGATGCAGCTCTTTCCCCTCCTCCCAGGAATCTCTCCACTGGGAAATGCAGTTCAAAAGCTGGTGGTTACACAGTAGAGTCTCTCCTCAGGACCACAGTTTCCAGAGTACATTGCTGCCTGATTCAGTCTAATGAACTCTTCCTGCTTAGCAGCTCCCTCCTTTTGCTGAAATAGTCTTTAACCAGGTCAGCACCTCAGAGAGTAACTGCAGCCAATGTTTCTCTCACTCTCATTCTTAGCCAAGCACCTGGCTACATGTACATTTCCTATACATATTTCAGTGTGTTATCATAGATAAAACAGTTTGTTTATTCTTTCTTCATTGTTCTTCATGGAGTGTCCTTCTCAGAGAACACAAGCTTCATAAAGACTGCAATGTTCTTATGTAACTACCTACTGTAGTTTTGCTTAACTTTTAGAACACATTTAAGAAGATAGGAATGTATCTTTCTATGTTAGTAAAGTTTAACTAAATACAATACAATTATATAATGCACCATTAGTAGTGCATATTTGTCTAATCAATACCTATATAATAATAATTACTTAACCTCTTGCCACCAAATCACATACAAGTACGTGATCAGGGCCGATGCAAGGATTTTTGTGTAGTTCAGCAAAGGTGAATTTGGTGCCCCCCACCAACCATCAGACACTGCATACATGGCACAAAAGACTGTAAGAGACTGCGGACATAGCTCTAGAAACTGTAAAAGACCGCAGACATGGTATAAGAGACTGTAAGAGACTGCAAACATTGCCCAAGAGACTGCGAACATTGCCCAAGAGACTGTAAGAGACTGCAGACATGACAGAAGAGACTGTAAGAGACTGCGGACATTGCTCAAGAGACTGTAAGAGACTGCGAACATTGCCCAAGAGACTGTAAGAGAACGCGGACATGGCAGAAGAGACTGTAAGAGACTGCGAACATTGCCCAAGAGACTTAAGAGAATGCGGACATGGCAGAAGAGACTGTAAGAGACTGCGAATATTGCCCAAGAGACTGTAAGAGACTGCAGACATGGCAGAAGAGACTGTAAGAGACTGCAATCATTGCTCAAGAGACAGTAAGAGACTGTGGACATTGCTCAAGAGACTGTAAGAGACTGCAAACATTGCCCAAGAGACTGTAAGAGACTGCGGACATGGCAGAAGAGACTGTAAGAGATTGCGGACATTGCTCAAGAGTTTGTAAGAGACTGCGGACACTGCTCAAGAGACTGTAAGAGACTGCAGACATTGCTCAAGAGACTGTAAGAGACTGTGGACACTGCTCAAGAGACTGTAAGAGACTGCGGACACTGCTCAAGAGACTGTAAGAGACTGCGGACATTGCTCAAGAGATTGTAAGAGACTGCGGACACTGCTCAAGAGACTGTAAGAGACTGCGGCATTGCCCAAGAGACTGTAAGAGACTGCGGACATTGCCCAAGAGACTGTAACAGACTGCGGACATTGCCCAAGAGACTGTAAGAGACTGCAGACATTGCCCAAGAGACTGTAAGAGACTGCGGACATTGCCCAAGAGACTGTAAGAGACTGCGGACATTTCTCAAGAGACTGTAAGAGATTGCGGACATTGCCCAAGAGACTGTAAGAGACTGCAGACATTGCCCAAGAGACTGTAAGAAACAGCGGACATTGCTCAAGGGCAGGACTAGTATAATATTAATCGCAGGCAGATTCTGACACCATTAGGTTAGAAGCATCTAGCTTGCTCCTACCTTCCACAGAGATGACATAGAGAGATCTTCATCTGTAATGGTACCTGTGCCACTCATGATTCTCCTGGGCCTTCTGCTAGCATTGGCCCCTCCTTCTGGTCTCACTCAGCTACAGGCTCCTCCCCCAGCCCCGCCTCATCTCATACGCCCTCTAGTTCAGCAGCGATGGTCTCTCTGTGCTGCTGAACTGGAGGCGTCTTTGGCTGTCACTCTGCCACTGCTCAGGTGGGAGGAGGATTTTCTTTAACAGGATCCTCGTCTCGGCAGTTGAAGGGGGCAGTGTCTTCAAGCCCAGGCTGCTTCTCTTTGCAGAGGAGGCCGAGTAGCTGCGCTGGGACTATAGACAGGCGAGCAGCTAAAGTTGACAGCAAACGGAGGGCCTATGCTGCGCCGCCTAAGTGTCAGTATCTAGTTGTGTACAGGTGCGACCATGCGAGCAGGGCCGGCCACCAGTGCTAGCATATGAAGCAAGTGTGGAACCCCTGGCTTTGGCGCCCCCCCTTCTCCTGGCGCCCTCAGGCTGCCTTATGCTTGCGCTGGCCCTGTACGTGATTGACCTCAAGTGGTTATACTGGGATGATGCCAGCAACTACAGGAATCATCCGGGTATTGTTATATACAGGAAGCGATCAGCTTTTATGCAAAAGCCATCCTAGCAGCTAATTAGCCGCTGGATGGCTTTTACAGGCGGCAGGAGGGGGAATGACCCGGTGCCTGTCTGGGCTCTACCATCCCACTGGCGTGTCCACCGGCTTAGCACAGAGCTCGTCAAGAACCGGAGGGTCCCCGATAAGCTCTATGGTATAGGAAACCGGAAGCGACAAGCATTTTATTCACTTCCGGTTTCCCCGGATGTAAACATAGTTTTTAAATTGTGAAAGCATCTCATCACACCGATCTTGGTGTGATCAGATGCTTTTATGGGCAGAGGAGACATCTGGGGTCTAATAGACCCCAGATCTCTCCATAAAGAGTACCTATCACTGCCTATAACTTGCAATAAAAGCGATAACAAAAAATGAAAGAAACAGTGTATGAATAAAAAAATAAATAAGTAAATAATAATATGAAAAAAAAATTATTTTAAAACTTTGCATATGGAGATTTTTAAATATCGTAGTTTGTCACCATTCCACGAACGTGCGCAATTTTAAAGAATGACATGTTATAACACCTTATTTTATATTTTAACCACTTGCTTACTGGGCACTTAAACCCCCCTCCTGCCCGGACCAATTTTCAGTTTTCAGCGCTGTCACCATTTGAATGTCAATTGCATGGTCGTGCGGCGTTGTACCCAAACAAAATTGACGTCCTTTTTTTCCCATAAATAGAGCTTTCTTTTGGTGGTATTTGATCACCTCTGCGGTTTTTATTTTTTGTGCTATAAACAAACAAAGAGCGACGATTTTGAAAAAAGATCAATATTTTTTACTTTTTGCTATAATAAATATGTGTTCGTCAGTTTAGACCGATATATATTCTTCTACATATTTTTGGTAAAAAAAAATTGCAATCTGCGTATATTGATGGGTTGTGCAAAAGTTATAGCGCCTACAAACTATGGACATTGGTTTATGGCGTTTTTATTTTATTTTTTTTACTGGTAATGGCGGCAATCTGCGATTTTTATTGGGACTGCGATATTGCGGCGGACGTGTCTGACGTTTTTGACACTTTTTTGGGACCAATGAAATCAGATCAGATCTAAAAATAGACACTGATTACTATATAAATGTCATTGTCAGGGAAGGGGTTAACACTAAGGGGGCAGTGAAGGGGTTAAATGTGTTCCCTGTATGTGTTCTAACTGTGGGGGGCGGGGCTCACGGGGATCAGTAGATCTCTCATGCCCCCCCTCACAGTGCGGGGAACCGCTGTGCTTACACCGGCGGTTCCCCATTCGGGCTCTCTGTGAAGAGAACGCAGGTCTCTGGTTTGCATCGAGTCCGCCCGACCCGCGAGCACGCTCACGCGGCGTGCGTTGGCATGCGTGCGCCTGGCACGAGCCTCCCGGCAAGCGGCAAAGCAGATCCGCACTGTAGCCGTCAATCAGCTATAGCACGGATCTGAAGTGGTTAAGAATTGGGTATTTTTTGTGTTTGTGTGCATTAAAATTCATTAAGGTGTCCATACCATAGATCTTGCTATTCACTGGGTTATAGCATTGGAAATCTGCCTTAGTTCCTCTCTCTCACGTTAAATTGACTCTATCAGTTGACTCTATCAGTTGGGTGAAAACATTTTTCATACTATTTACAATTAATTCTATGCCACATTATTACAAACAATGTGACCCCTGGTTTGAACATGGTAATGTTTTTGACTGACAACCGTGGATATTATTTTTGCCTCTTAGCTCTTTTGTCTACTTTATCTTTCATACATGCTTAATTACATTTCTATTATATGGCTTGTCAAATTGCTTATTGTCTGTGCAACGCTAGTCTAGTGTTACTTTAGCACATTTGTTTTTGCTATTCTTAAAGTCTACCTTATGCTTGATGGGTTTAATTTCTTTGTATTGTATATTGGATCCATGATGCTCCTTTTCATGCACACCTTTTTGCTACTTTTACAATAAAAGCTTGTAAGCAAAAAAAAAAAAATTCATTAAGATATATTTTTTCCCAAAAATTTCCGTTTGAAAAACTGCTGGGAAAATACAGTGCAACATAAAACAAAACTGCCAAACCCGTTGTTTTATTCTCTAGGGCCTCTGCTAATATATATATACACAATGCTTAGGGTTGTTATATATCCTTATTATCTTGACTTACAGTGGAAACATCATACATTTAAAATTTTATATACACATAGCGCTCCCACTGGATGTTTGAGCCCCCCTTCTTCTGCGCAGCAAGGCAATATACATACTGGGAAAGCACTCACCAGTCAATAATCCAGTCCACAGGCTTGGTTTTGATAATTTATTAAGGGATGTAATAACTTGGACGGGGTTAGGGAAGTATGGGATGCCTAGAAATGGCTTCAAAGCAAAAACTGTGAAGACAACTGGATAACTGTTGCTGACTCCCAACACAAAATCACAGGCTGTACTCCTTTAAAAGAACTTCCAAACTGACTGCAGGGATCTTGAAAAATTTCCAAAAGAAGAAATGTTAATGCATGTAGCTTAATGCTTGAAATGCCCCGGGCAGGGATGAATGTAGGCTAAGCACTGTCCCTCTTAGGAACTAGCTATGCCTTGGCCGCTTTCTCCCTTGTAGGCTTATGGGGTGAACAAAATAGAGATCACTCACTGCAGCAAATATCAAAGATGGTGACTTCTGTTCAGGCCTTCCACTGTACAGGTTCCTCTTGCTAGCAGGGTGTCACAGCCAAACCTGACTGAGACTACAAGGAGTGAGAAAGTCTCTGTCTTCTCTTCTCTTCTCTTCTCTTATCGTCTCTCTCAGCAGCCCACCTGCCTGGAGGCAAATCCCCACAATACGGGGTCCCCTCCAGGCCTGGATCTTGGACTCAGCTCCTCACTGCCCAGGCTCCAGAATACTTATAGGGTACTCTCTACCTACTAAGCAGTCCTTCCCCAAGGGATTTGTAGAGTCCCTATGAATATTCGGGCTGAGATCTCCTCCCTTCCGACCACTAAGTTCTGGAACCTTCTAGAAGCTTCCAGAAGCCAGGGGGAGGTGTCTGAGAACCTGCCAGATAAACTTTACATGACCCCAAATAACCTAGTTTCATAGGCTATTGTGAAGCCCAACTAAATTTACCTACACTAACCAGCTATGTACACAAGGGGGTGCTACACACAAAAAGTACATACTGGATCTCATAACTCCCATCTGTCCTTCATTTGGAGGAACTGTCCTTCTTTTGAGACCAAATCCCTCTTTTCTTTATGCAGCCTCAGTTGTGCCTCTTTTTGATCTGATGTGTACATCTCTATAAAATGTACTATTTTACTATAGTGTTATGCTGCACCAAACTTTCAATCCATTCTATAATTACTGAATTTGCTATTTTGAGGAGTCAATATAAAGGAAAAGTAGAAGTCAAACAAAGCACTTGTGTGGATTAAACTGGCCATAGATTGATTGACATTCTGACAGTTCAGCAGGGACCAGCTGAATTTCGATCCAACTAAGGCTGCCACCATTTGAGAGGAGTCAATCTAATGATCAACTCCTCTTAAACCGCACTGTTGGTTTATTTTTGCTCGATCAGTGCTTGCAGCAATTGGAGGCTGCCAAGAGGAGTCCTGCTGTCAGTCAGAATACAATAGCGCAGCAGGGATGATTCCCCCATCTACCTCAAATTTATGAATTGTGGAATTTGTTGTTTTTTTTTTAATCAGTCAGCTGGCCAGACACAATCCATCTATGGCTAGCTTTAGCCAATAATTTTATATATATATTAGACCTCTATGGTCCATATAACTGAGGCCATGGCAGTGATTTTTTTTTTATTTTCCTTGCATATCTTTGGGTATTCTTTGCAAAGTGAACCTTAACCTCATTTACTAAGCTCTGGAGCAACTGCACTTGCAAAGTACCCAGTCTATTTGCCTTTAGCATATCAACCCGACTGTTTTCTAAAAAAATGTCCCTCTTTGTTTCAGAAAGTTGGGAGGTATGGTATATAATAAATTAATTCTTATGAATAATGTATTATACCACCATTTTTTTTATGTTTTGCAATGGCTTGGCTATGAAGGTCTCATGACTCATGCTTTCGTATGTCTTACTGTACTATCTATTGAACTGAATATAAATAACATGGCTGGTGGGACTGAATCCAGGTCCTTGCATTGCAAGAGCAGGAACCACTTACTAAGGCTCGGCTCACACCTATGCATTTTTTATTGCATTTTGCATTTTGCAGAAACGGACTACAGTCCATTTAACATGTTTTCCTATAGGACACGTTCGCATCTATGCTTTTTTCAGCTGCTGCATTTTTGAAAAGGGTTAGGGACATTTTTCAAAGCAAAACAGTGCTTTTTTGGTTTAATAGACTTCAATGGAAAAGCAGCAGCAGAAAAGCATGTAGTAAGTTTTTGAGGCGATTTTGGCGCAATTTGCGTTTTGCATTTAATCCAACCAACAACAAATTGACCAGGAAAAAGCTTCAAAAATGCAAAATGCATAAAAAAAAGTGCAAAAAAGGCGTAATAAAATGTGTGTGCAAAATGCAAAAAGCACTGCAGAAATGGATCAAAAGCAGACAGCATAGGTGTGAACCAGGCCTTAGTGTCTCTCATATGAGCAGAACTTGTCTTCAAGAGTTTGACTTAAGGCCATTTTTCATTTTTTAATTGTTTTTTTCCTACAGAAACAGCACAAGTCATTATGTATTAAAGCAAAAATACAAATACTGACAATCGTCTGTTAGGTCCACTTTAAAGAGAACTCTTTTTAAAATATATTTGATTGTGTGAAGCCTTGACCCTCTCCCGCGTGAGCACACGCTGCCTTTTGTTGTCTGCAGCCATGTTTACGCAGTGCTCTGCATTACGTTCTTTCATTTCCAGAACATCTTGTTCTTTGCATAGTTTCTAATGGTAACCTCACATCTGTCCTTCTTCTCAATTTTTCCTTTGTTTTCGGCACACAAAGCACTATCACGAGATGTGAGAGAAGCACATGGGAAGGTCTATGACAATATTTTGGCAGCTGCATTCAGCAAAAGCTGCAGCTGGAAACATTGAGACACAACCTTTGAATCTGTGTTCAATAGATCTACAGAGAGACGCTCTGTTACTATGGCAGCTTCCGCGCAAAACCTTGAGCAAAGAGATTTATGAAATTCATACATTTACTGGAAGTGAGGGGCCATGGTATACTATGAGAATGTATGAAACACTTAGAGCAAATGCTAAAGCTAAGCTGCAGGCTGCCTTGTTTTGCTATGAAATAAACGTGATGTACAAAACACATGTATAACCGAAGGACAAGTTTTGCTCTGTTATCCATGCCACACAGGAAGTAAATGTCATCTGAGTGGGAGATTAGCACAAACAGAATGCGTAACCAGTGTAGGTCAGAGCGTATAATTCCAAGCGCAAAGGTCTGTTTACGGGTTTCTTCACTCTACACTCCACTTTATTTTCAGGCAATAAAGCAGAACAGAAAAGTCTTACCTCACAAGGGTAGAAATTGTTGGCCTCCTGGTCAACAGTTCCCATAGCTAACATAATTCTCTCTACCAGCCACAGACAGGAACTTCCTGATAAAGCATGACTTCCTCATATGTTGTCCAGGTCATGAGATCTGGTTTTAGCTCAGGTATAATGTCCCAATCAACCTCATATACTTCACTTATAAATAAGCCACTACTCAGGCATACTGGAAGTTTTTCACTATTACTTGGGCACACCCTAGGATTTAAGAGCAACAGATGGAGAATTAGGGCCTCAGCTTGGGCAACAATGGCACAGCTAGGCAAGTCAGCATGTAGGCAGGTGTAATTTGGCCTCCCTGCAAGGGTGGTGCTGTTCAGCATCCGCCCTGCAGAGAGGTTGGAGGTCAAGGGGAAACTCAGGTTCCTTTGAGGCCTCCGTAGGTGTCATAAGGGGAACAGATGTCTGATTGGACTCTGTGGGCCTGACAGACCTCCGTGGCCATTTTTGGAGTGGGCAACGCTAATCTATAGCACCGCCCCCCCCCCCCTCGGGTTGGTGCACATTTTGTGTAGTGCGTAGGTAAGGGACAGAGCCCTGCTGGTTAGTGACAGATTGATTAGTGTACAAACATATTCCTGTGGGGAGGGACAGAGTA
>BLSH010461889.1:260110-279779 GCA_018402905.1 Glandirana rugosa | reverse complement strand
TCTCTCACCATCTCTTGTATCATGTCTGCAGTCTCTGACCATCTCCTGTATCATGTCTGCAGTCTCTGACCATCTCTTGTATCATGTCTGCAGTCTCTGACCATCTCTTGTATCATGTCTGCAGTCTCTGACCATCTCCTGTACTATGTCTGCAGTCTCTGACCATCTCCTGTACTATGTCTGCAGTCTATATAGAGAGGCCCCGCTCCAGGTCCCATTAGAGTACTCTGCTTCTCTTCCTGTATTTTGTTTATTGTTATGAGATTGTGGGAGGATATTAGGGTAACAAAGACTCCTTAGGGGAGCAGTTCTGTGTTTATGTCACTGCCATAGAAACATTTGCAAAGGGGGGAGTTATTAAGATGACCACGCCCATGTGGGGGCGCCAAAAATATTTCTGCACCCAGGCGTCTGTGACCCTAGGATCGGCCCTGGCTACAGTGCTACTATGGTAACACTGTATTGTTCTGGTCGCAGTATGTAAAAGAGAAATGTAAAAAAAAAAAAAAAATATTTGGAAAATTGAAAAAAAAAAGTTTTTTATTATTTTTTTTTTTTTACATACCCTCACTGCCACACCATGTATATGATGATGCTGTGTTGCACTGGTGACAATATGTAAAAGAAAAAAATATGAAAAAAAAGCAAATTGTTTTCTTGATTTTCCCCAAAAAATTATGTCACAAAACCGTACCATGCCTCTTACTAAATAATTCAGACTGTCTAATTTCCAAAATGGTCATTATTCAAGTGGCAATGAAGGCAGAGGTTATGATTATGGGTGACTTCAACATGCCTGACGTTGACTGGAATTCTCAAACTGCTATTACAAGCAGGAGCAGAGATGTAATGGAAGCACTGAATGGGGTTTCTCTAAAACAGATAGTAAAAAGCCCAACCCGAGGTGATCATATTCTCGACCTAGCACTGACAAATGGGGATCGACTGTCTGATGTTGAGGTGGGAGAGAATTTGGGTTCTAGTGATCAACAATGTCTTTGGTTTGATATTAAAACAAGAACTGAAAAATCATATACAAAACAAGAGTTTTAGATTTTAAAATGACAAATTTTCCTGAAATGAGGAAATTTCTATAAAATGAACTGAAAGGTTGGAGTAAAATGACAGGAGTAAGTAATCAGTGGGCACTATTAAAGTCTACCATCATGGAGGCAACTAGATTATATGTCAGGCAAGTTAGTAAGAATAAACGGAAGAAAAAAACAATATGGTTCACCAAAGAGGTAAGTAGGATAGCAAAGGGGAAAAAAATGGCGTATAGAAGATGAAAGGAAACAGGAGGTGTAGCTGACAAAGAGGAGTATAAAAATAGACAAAAGGAGGCCAAATACATTATTGGTGCTGCAAAAGCACAAAAAGAGGAAGAAATTGCTAAGTCTATTAACCACTTGCCGACCGCCGATCTGCATCTGACGGCGACAGGGTGGCTCTATTGCGCAAAACGCAGTCATATGATCGAGCACTGTGTTCGGGGAGGGCCAGGGAGCGGGTGCGGCGGAGTCGATCTCCGCCAGCCACCCGCGATGCCCCCCCCGGAGTGAAAGAACGGAGGTCTGTGTAAGTAAACACGGACCTCCGTTCTGTGAGGGGGGAAGGGCTGTGATCACAGCCTTCCTCTACATGGAGGCTGTGACCACTTCCCTTCCCCAGCTAGGGCAGTCCCCACACAGTTAGAACACGTCCAGGGAACACTGTTAACCCTTAGAGCGCTCCCTGCAGGTTAACCCCTTCACTGCCAATGGCATTTACACAGTAATCAGTGCATTCTTATAGCACTGATCGCTGTATAAATGCCAATGGTCCCAAAAAAGTGTCAAAATGGTCCGACATGTCCGCTGAAATATCGCAGTACCGCTAAAAATCGCAGATCGCCGCCATTGCTAGTAAAAAATAAAAAATAAATAAAAACCCCAGAAATGAATTCTCATCATCCGTAAACGCGACCACTTTTGCGCAAACCAATCAATAAATGCCGATTGCGATTTTTTTTATCACAAATATGAGGAAGAATATAAATCGGCCAAAAACGGTGAAAAAAAATGTTTTTTTATATTTTTTTTTTGGATTTGTATTTTAGCAAAAAGTAAGAAATTTGGGTTTTTTTGCAAAATTGTCGCTCTTCTTTTGTTTATAGCGGCGATCAGAAATGATGCATCGTTGATCAAATACCACCAAAAGAAAGCTCTATTTGTGGGTAAAAAAGGACGCAAATATAGTTTGGGTACAACGCCGCACGAACGCGCAGGGCTCCGGTCCTAAATTGTGAAATCCTTCCGGGGCTGAAGTGGTTAAGAAAGGAGATAAAACTTTTTTTTAGGTTCATTAGTGATAGAAGGAAAAAATACAATGGGATCAGTAAAATGAAAACAAGGCACAACACATATGTTGAGGGAAACCAGGATGTAGCAAACTTTTCAAACAATTACTATTCAGTCTTCTCAGAAACAGACTGCACTAATGATAACAAGTTAGGGAATCATATTGGTTCTAGTAATGATGGTTCATTTCTAAGATTTCTGGAGACAGAGGTATCAGAGGAACTGGCTCAGGTAAAGCTTAATAAAGCAATGGGCCCTGATGGTATTCAACCCAGAGTTCTAAGAGAACTTCGATATATAGTTGTTCGACCATTAAAGATCTTTTTAATAAATCTCTTCTAACAAGAGAAGTTCCTCATGATTGGCGGATAGCTAATATTGTACCTATCCACAAAAGGGGCAGCAAGGTAGAAGCTGGCAATTACAGGCCAGTGAGTGTAACATCAATTGTAGTCAAGGTAATGGAATCACTTCTCAAAAGAAGGATCATTGATAACCTAAAAATACACAGCTTGCTGGACCCAAAGCAGCATGGCTTTACTGAGGGCAGATTGTGCCAGTCAAATCTGATTGCATTTTTTTACTATATTACCAGTGTTTTGGACCAGGGTGGTGCTGTGGACATAGCGTATCTTGATTTCAGCAAGGCATTTGATACAGTTCCACATAATGATCTCATACAAAAGTTGTACAAGCTAGGACTTAACGCTTGGGTGGTTCAGTGGATATGCAGTTGGCTAAAGGATAGATCTCAGAGTGTGGTTGTAAATGGGTTCACTCAGAACAGAGACCAGTCACTAGTGGGGTACCACAAGGCTCTGTACTGGGTCCTGTTCTATTTGACCTTTATGTAAGTGATATAACTAAAGGTTTGTTGGGCAATTTATGTCTCTTTGCTGATGGTACAAAGGTGTGTAATAGGGTTGATATCCCTGGAGGTGTCTGTAACATGGAACATGATTTAGCATTGCTAGAAGATTGGTCAAAGCAGTGGAGACTGCAGTTCAATATTTCTAAATCTAAAATAATGTAAAAGAATCCCCTTAGAGAGTAGAGCATTGGGGGTACAGTGTTAGCCAGCACTACAGAAGAAAACGATTTGGGGTGCTTATTTCAGATGAGCAAAATGAACAAACAGTGTGACCAGGCAGTGAGAAAAGCAAATAGAATTCTGGGATGTATCAGTAGAGGGATCACCAGCAGGAGGAAGGAGGTTCTGTTTCCTCTATATAGATCTTTAGTGAGACCTCACTTAGAATACTGTGTCCAGTTCTGGAGACCACACTTACAAAAAGATATTGATAAGATAGAACGAGTTCAGAGATGGGTAACAAAAATGGTGAAAGGTCTGGGAGATAAAACATATCAAGAGCGACTTCAGGAACTTATTTCAATAATTTTTATTGAGATTTCAAAAAGAAATACAGAGCATCATTTCAATGCAAAGTGAACAAGCCATGTGTCAACAAGCCAGGAATTATAGACAAATGTAATTAAGAAACATATCAAGCCATTATATGTCAGAGTGTGGACTGCCCCTTCCCTTGGAAAAACTACTGCAGGCTCTTTACCCATACCCGACTCCCTTAGGGAGTTGAGCACTACTCACTGATAATGAGCAGAATGTTCCGGACATAATTGCCGCTGGGTCTTCCAGGGAAGAGGGCTACATGGTCAAATAAGCAAAATATCAAAGACTTGGTACTAGACTAGAAGAACAGTACAACTACAGCAAACATATCAAAATTCGTCTGGGCCTTAGGCCTCAGACTCTACAGTATTAGTAAATATATTCGAGTTGAAACAAGCTCAAATCAAACCAACATCAGGACCGGGACTACTGAGCTGGATCCTATTCCCAATTTATGCACTACTGATAACTCCCATCCCGTTAAGTCCCACTAAATCAGCTATACAAGCCCAGAGGGGACCCCCAGGGGACCCGACTCACCCCAATTGGGTTCACACTGTGAGCTCGAGCCCCCTGCCAGCCGACCCCCGGGGATCCGGGAGGGAGGGGCTACCTCTTCCCGGAAAGCTTCCGCAAGCCTCCCGTTTGCTGGGAAGAAGAAAGAACAATTTTAATAAAAAAGAAAGGTGGGAGGGGGGATAGGAGGGAAGTATTTACACCAGCTAGTGGAGCCCCAGGAGGCCCGAGGGCCCCTTGTGTTATCTGAGTTCTCGCCGAGCAAGTACACTAGAGAGGGAGAGAAGGAAGCAAGATGAAGTAGTGCAGTCTAGCAAAGGGAGGGGAGAGGAGAAAGCCAAAGAGAAGAGGGAGACGTAAGGAAGAGGAGAGACAAGAGAGGAAAGAGAGAAATTCCTGGGTCATCTAGTATTTGGAGATCCAGAGGATAAAGCTCCTGGGAATGCTGGAATGTGGGCAAAAACCATCCATGGTGCCCAAACTGCCTCAAAGAAACTGACTCTATCCCTCAAAATGCTGACCAGCTTCTCTTGTGCCATTATCCGAGAAATGTTTTGTTTTACCGCCGACCAAGGTACCGAGGATTTTTTCCAATGTCCCGCATTAGTGATTTTGGCAGCTGAGAGAACAAAAGAGACTAAATGATTGGAGTATCTATCAAGCATGTTGATTCTCTGGTTAAGTAAAGCGATTTCCGGGGTTTGTGGGATAGGGATTCCGGTTAATTTTCGGAGAACTGCAAAAATTTTATTCCAGAGACTCCGTATTCGTGGGCAAGACCACCAGATATGGAACATAGTTCCTGTATGGGTACACCCTCTGAAGCAGAGCGAGGAGACGTTTGGAAATATCTTGGCAGGAGTATAGGGAACTCTATACCATCGTAAGAGCACTTTGGTATTAGCCTCAATGAGTGAGATATTGACAATTCCCTTAAATGAGCGGCAAGAACGGGTGTTCCAGACCCCCGAATCCCAGGAAGTGTCGAGATCCCTCACCCACGCCCGGGCATAGGTTGTCTTATGGCAGTTATCAGCCAGGAGCGAGTATATCAGAGAGATCCCCCCCCTTTGGCCCGTAATGCTCGTACACCAGGTCTCATAAGCTGTAGCGGCGGGTGGGTCTGGTTTTGTATGCCAGATCGAGTGCAAAAAATGAGAGATTTGCAAGAAACGGAACCTTTCATTCTGGGGCATGTCCAATTTACTGATGCAGTACCCTAAGGTGAGGGGACCTGTGGCGGTGAAAAAGTGCCCTATTCTGAAGAGCCCTTTGTTCAACCACCATTTAAATGCTAAGATATTACATCCAGGTTGAAAACTGGGGTTATGGAACACGTGGGCCAATGGGCGAAGGTAAGAAATCAGGGAGGGGATTTTATGAAGGCGATCACACAGGGCTAGGGATTGTGAGAGTGTCGGGGCTAAGATAAGTGGCCGTAAATTGGGGGATGACCATTCAAGAAAATCGACTGTGTAGTTCGGGCTTAGAGTGGCGATAATATATCGAGGAAAACTGGGTTAGCTGAGCCGCCTGGTAGTACAACCATAAATTGGGAACACCAAGCCCCCCCTGTGATCTGAGTCTGAATAAAATGTTCCTGGAGCATCTACTGCCCCTCGAGCCCCAAATAAAACGAACAATTTTGGATTGAAATTGTAGCAGTTGGGCCTTTTTAAGAGGGATGGGAAGGGAACAAAATAAGTAGAGCAGACGGGGGAGGAGGGTCATTTTAATCGTATTGATTCTTCCCATCCATGACAAGTCATATTTTGCCCATGTCTCTAAGTCTTTAGCCAGCTTAAGGAACATTGGGGGATAGTTAGACTGATATAAGGTCTCGTACTTAGAGGTGAGATTAACCCCCAAATACGGGATAGAGGTAGAGCTCCATTTGAAGGGGAAATACTTTAGTAGGTTATCAACTATAGACTGGGGAACCGTGATGTTCAGTGATAGGGATTTGGCCGTATTCACTATGAGCCCTGAGACTTCACCAAAACGTTCAAGCGTGGAAAAGATATTAGGGTTGGATATAAGAGGGGAGGTCACAAAGAGCAGCAGGTCATCGGCAAAGAGTGCGCTCTTATGCTCCCGATCCCCACAGCGAACCACCTTAATGTCTGGGTTGTGCCTGATCGCTATTGCCAGGGATTCTATAGCGATCGCGAACACAAGAGGGGACAGGGGGCACCCCTGTCTCGTCCCCCTGCCTATATGGACGCCTCTGAATAAAACCCCTGCAGTTTAATTTGGGCACTAGGATTTGAGTATAGGGAGTGTAGAATCCCCCTAAAGTTAGGACCAAATCCCCACTTAGGACCTTAAATAAATATGGCCAGGTTACTGAATCAAACGCCTTCTGGATATCAATTGAGAGAAGGAAGCCCTCCTGGGGCGATCCTCCGTCCTATTGGGAGCGCAAAAGGGACACAACATCAATAGCCCTTCGGATTTGATCCGGTCCCTGTCTCCCTGGGATAAAGCCCGCTTGGTCTCTATGTATGTATTTAGCAATGAAATTAGAGATCCTATTAGTCAAAATTTTGGTTAGAATTTTTAAATCATTATTAATTAATGAGATCGGTCTGTAATTCTCCACCAAACTAGCGTCTTTACCAAGTTTGGGTATAACTGAAATATAGGCCATATTTAGGGCTTTATCCAGGGGAGTACCTCGTGTCAATGAATTGAAAAATGTAGCCATGTGTGGGGCCAGGGTTTGTGCAAATTTTTTGTAATAACAGGCTGAAAAGCCATCAGGACCAGGAGCCGAGTGCTATTTGATATCCTTAATCACCCCTAGAATTTCAGCTTCGGAGATTGAGTCCTCCAAAGCCTCCATATGCTCCCGACTGAGAATTGGGAGAGGGATGCTATCCAAAAATTTATCTAACTCTGCATCAGAGCTTGTCACCTTAGCTTTATATAGATCTGTATAAAAACCTTGGAAGCGTTCCATGATGTGTTTCGGATTTTGAGTAAAGGAACCCTCTGGTGTTCGTATTTTAGGGAGAGAGTGGGAATTTACTCTAGGGGAGATTTTGGCAGCTAATTTGGCTCCCACCTTGTCTTTATGGAGATAAAAACGGGCCCCTGACCACCTAAGCTGCTTTTCCGCTGTAGTAGTGAGGGCTAAGTTTAGGGCTATCCTGGCAGCCTCCCGTCGGTCCAAGGTGCTCTTGGAAAGGGATTTCTTTTGAGCTTTGCTAGCTGTGAGAAACTCCCTTTGGAGTTTAGTGATGTTAGAATGGTGTTTGCGGCGTATTTTAGAGGAAAGCTGGATAACTTTACCTCTGATGACCGCTTTGTGGGCCGCCCAAAGGGTTTCAGGGGATAACTCAGGATCGGAATTGAGTCAAAAGTATTCTTGGATGTCCTTATCTATCAGGGTGCAATAGATTGGATCGCTTAATAGGGATTCGTTAAGGTGCCATTTGAAGTTGGATTGAGACCCCGCTGGTCTTAGTATGTCTAATAGGACCATAGAGTGATCCCAAATGGCCGAGTCTTTTATAGACGCTTTGATGATAAGCTGGATATGAGGGACTTGTAAAAAAATGTGATCTATCATAGCGTAGATTTGGTGAGGTGCTGAATAGTGAGTATAATCTTTGGATCGGGGATTCATTTCCCTCCATGCATCCACAAGGCCCCAATCATGGAGTAAGGTAGCTACTTTAGTACTCTGTTTAGCTGGTTTCCTCAGCTGGGGCAAACCCTTATTAGATTTATCCAGGGTGGGGTCAAAGGCCAAATTAGAGTCTCCACCCATGATGCAAATCCCCTGGATATGGGAGGACAACTTGTGGAGCATGGAATAGAAAAAAACGCTTGGTTACTATTGGGGGCATAGTAGGATATAAACGTATAAAGTACCCCTTCTATTGTGCCTGAAACCAGTAGGTATCTCCCCGCTGAGTCCTTATGTATGGCCGACAAGGAGAATTCGGTATGTTTGGAGAAACAGATTGCAACCCCTTTAGTTTTATTAGGGGCATTGGAGAGGTAGAACTAAGGGAAGTGGTCATGTAAAAAGGACGGATTATATGAGGCCTGGAAATGCATTTCATGGAGAAGGAGGACCTGCACCTTGTTGGATTTATATTGGTTAGTTCATTCCTTTTACAAGGGGAGTTTAGCTCTTGCACATTATGAGAGCCAATACGGAGGGGGGCATGAGCATTAACGCTAGGCTGCATGGGTCAGACGGGGGGAGGATCTCTTGATAAAAACTGTGCTCTTACCCCACAGACTATAGATGGGTCGAGTTGCCCTATTCGGCTGGATCTGCCACATTTCTTCGCTGAGGAGGGATCTAAGAGATGACAACCAGATGACTGCCGGGAAAGAGAGAAGAGAGTAGAAAGAGAAGGAGAGTGTACTTTGCCTGGAAGAAAAAAAGATGGTCAATTAACATATTTAAACGATAGGACCAGCAATACTGTAGAGTCAAAACACCAACAAAAACAAGAACAACAAAAAAAAGAAAACCCCAAACCCACCAAGGCAGAAGGGGACCCATCCCCACCTGCCAATAAGAAGTTCCCAGAATACCTCCCTACGTGTCTAGGGAGAGGAGTCGACCCGGAGTGGAGATACTTGAAGACCACTCAGGGATGAGTAGAGGTGCAATGCAACCCGTCTGGCCACACTGCCTTAAAACAGATCTTCTAATAAACATAGGTTAACCGCAACAGTATAGCATCAATCATTAAAGGGTCTGTGCAGTCAGTTATCCCCCCTCCTGCACAGAGGAGGGGGGACAAGTGTGGGAGAGAACCCCCCCGAAACATCTGGGGGGAGGGGGAGTTGCCCCCCGCCGTGGCTGCACCTGACATAATTTCCCTCTAGGTAAGACAGGGGTAAAAGCGATAAAAAGATACTTTCTCACCTTTTAGTGTAACCTCACAAGCAAAATAGAAAGAAAACTGAGTCCTCAAAACCAAAAAGAAACCTTCTCACCATGGAGAAGAAGGTCCTTCAAAGAACCAGGAGTGCCCCGTTGGGCAGGGTTGATCCCACCAGGTGAAACCAGAAAAGAGGAGAAGAGTTGCTGGATCAGGAACAGAACTCAAGGTGGTCTCGCTTCTTTAGACCTTTTGGCCTGTTGCTTCTGCCAGAGGGGCAAGACAGGACTCGGTGCTGATGACCTCTTCGCGGATGCTGGAGTCCTGGGATGGTTCTTGTCAGGGGGGGACTGTGTGATTAAGCCCAAATGTAGCAGGATGCGTTCCCCTTCTTGGATGGATGAGAAGCCATATGCTTTGCCTGAATGTGAGAAGTTCAAATGGAAGGGAAATGACCATTTGTAGATGATAGAATTCTTTGTCAGAACTTCCAATAATGGCTTCAATGACCTCCGCCGCTGTATGGTGTATGGAGACAGGTCAGAAAAGATCTGGACTAGATGACCTTGAATCTGAAGCTGATCTTTATTAAGTGCTAAACGCATTACTGTCTCCTTTACCCTGTAATGATGGGGTTTGACCACAATATCCCTCGGCAGTCCATCTTGTCGTGGAGCCTGGAGTGCCCTGTGAGCGCGATCTAACTCCAAATGGTGAGCTGGAATGCCAGGGATTAAGTCCTGTAGGAGGGAACGAACCGCTGCCTCAGAGTCCTTAAAAGATTTGGGAAGCCCCCTAATCCTAAAGTTATACCTGCAGGACCTATTTTCAAGGTCATCCAGCTTGTTAAGAGCCATGTCCAGTTGCCCATAAAGTTCTTGTATGCGATCTGAGTTCTGATTAGCTTGCGTACCCACTTAGTCTGTTTTGGCTTCAATTGCTTCGATCCTGTCTCCAAGTTGGTGTAGGTCTGCTTGTATAGTGGTGGTGATCTGTGCTGCATTTTGAGCCAGTCCCTTTGTTAACATCTGTGAGAAACTGTCCATCAGTGAGGACATATTCATAAGGGAAGAGGAATGAATATTGGGGGAAGCCCCCAGGTGATCTGGTGTTTGCTGCATGTCCCTTAGCAATGAAGGGGTTAAGGAGCCAATGGATCCCTCTATAAGACATACGGAAGGGGCCGGAGAGGCCACAGAGAAATCCTTACCCACTATGGGGCTGAGCTGTGGGTCCTGGTAGTAGCTGAGGTTATCCTGGTCTGCTATAGAGCATTCCTCCTCCTCCGCGTGTCCCCGTACAGTGCTTGCGGCCGCCATCTTGGGATTCGGGCCTACTGAAGCCCCGGCCTCTAGTTGCCGGGAGAGGTCCCTCTGCGCCACGGGGGTCGTCATCTGAGGGAGCCCAGGAGATCGCTGTGTCCTTGGAGGGGTTGAGGTGCCTGGATGCCTGCTGTGTGGGGGCTACGGCGGTGATAACTGGCCGTTCGGGAGCGGAGCTCTCAGGACATACGTCCGCGCCGGGAGCTGCCGCGCATGCGCCTGTGACTTCAGGAACTTAATATGTACAGTCTGGAGGAAAGAAGGGAGAGGGGAGACATGATTGAAACCTTTAAATACATCAAGGGGGTGAATAAGGTTCAGGAGGGCAGACTTTTCAAAATGAAACCAAAATTAAGAACACGGGGACATGACCTCAAGCTAACTGGAGGGAAGTTTAAAACTAATCTTAGAAAGTATTATTTTCCTGGCAGGGTGGTTGATTCTTGGAATAAACTACCAACAGAGGTTGTGAGACAGTCAACAGTAAATGGCTTCAAACATGCTTGGGATAAACATAAATCTATAGTCAGACAACAAGGTTAATGTGAAAACAAAAAAAATATAAAAAATAAAGGGCAGACTCGATGGACTACTCAGTCTTTCTCTGCTGTCACTTTTCTATGTTTCTATTTGGGGGGGGAGGGGGGTATAATATATAGATATCAATCAGCACAAGTGCAAAACCAGCTATTAACGTGTAAAAAGGAGTAAAGCAGCTGCTGACACTAAAAAGTGCTTTCAGTTCACTCTAGTAAATAATAATCCAAATGTATAGTGCTGCGCTACTTGTTACATGTGAAAAAAGTGAATTCATATGAATATAAAATATATATAAAAATAAAAACAATGTCAATTCATCTAATATACAAAACTCATATACATAAATTAAAAAAATGTGTAAAAGACCAAAGAAAGTGCAGGTGCTTATTTCAACAACGTTCATATGATGTGCAAAAATGATCTCAAAAAAGTGCTGATGCTTTAGATCAAACAGTCCATCATTAATGTAGACAAGAAATGATTAACGTGAGTCCATATAAACCGTGCAAAATATGCCAGATAAAGTGCCCGTGCTATCCTCCACCAGTGTCACAGGCTGCTCACCTCATAAATGAGTAAATAGTGCAGTATTCCCCCTGGGGACAATGCAAATGGCTGGCGTGCTGCCACAACACAGATGCACGTCTACTCCCTGCTTCAAATCTGCACAGGGCCAAGGGGGACCCTGGTCCTCTCTCCAGAGGTATATATGCAAAGGAAAAGCCACAATCTAGTGCTCTCTCAGTTTAAAAGATTTAATGAATAAAGGTAAACAATGATGCACTCACAAATAAGGCACATAAAGCCGTGCTAGCTTACAACAGCCCATAGGGTGTCCTAAGATAGCTGCAATGTGACGTGGCAATTCAGGCTCCGCCCTCTAGACGCATGTCGTCAAGGCATGACTTCCTCAGTAGGGGTGCCTCTGTGTTGTGACAGCATGCCAGCCATTTGCATTGTCCCCAGAGGGGAATACTGCGCCATTTACTCATTTATGAGGTGAGCAGCCTGTGACACTGGTGGAGGATAGCACAAGCACTTTATCTGGCATATTTTGCACGGTTTATATGGACTTACGTTAATCATTTCTTGTCTACATTAATGATGGACTGTTTAATCTAAAGCACCAGCAATTGTTTGAAATAATTTTTGCACATCATATGAACTTTGTTGAAATTAGCACCAGCACTTTGGTCTTTTACATGGTTTTTACTTTATGTTTATGAGTTTTGTATATTAGATGAATTGATGTTTTTATTTTTATATATATTTGATATTCATATAAATTCACTTTTTTTACATGTGAACAAGTAGCGCAGCACTATACATTTAGATTATTATTTGGGGGGTATTTCTATTGTCCTGACATTTTCGGGTCTCAAGAAATGAAATATATCAAGAAATATATCCCATAGTTTGTGGACTCTATAAATTTCCCACAGCCTAAATAATACGCTGATTTGGGTTATTTTCGGCACAGAAATGTAGCAGAATACTTTTTGGGCTAAATTTATGAAGAAAGGTTATTTATTTGCAAAATTTTATAACAGAAACTAAGAAAAACGTGTTTTTTTCATACTTTTAGGCCTTTTTTCGCTGATTTAGCAAAACATAATTAAATACCACCAAAAGACAGCTCTATTTGTGTGAAAAAAAAATGCAAAAAATTTCATGAGTACAGTGCTGCATGACAGCGCAATAGTCATTCAAATTGTGACAGCGCTGACAGCTAAAAATTGGCCTGGGCAGGAAGGGGGTAGAAGTGTCCGGTATTGCAGTGGTTAAAGAGAAACTTCAGTCTATCTGGGCAAAACTAAACTACCACTACCTAGTAACTCTCCAGCATTGTCTTCCTCCAAAGTATGTAAGGGTTCCTCTCAATGATTGGCAGTTCCCACCATGCTGTCTCTGGACCTGCCCCGCTTCTTCTTGGATGGCATAACCATCTACCTGTTGTTTGAAGATATTCTGCCATATTGTGTCACACTTCTTGGTTGGAAGCCCGCCTTATCACTTTTCCTGGCCTAAGGCCTATTACAAAGAATAAATGAATGTCTAGTCCAAAAGGCTTTTCAATGCTTTGCGACATAACGTCACTACAACACAATGTCTAAAGGTACGTCTAGCAGGCACTTTTCAGTACATTTAGCAGTACATGACTCATTGACAGTGCAGAACACTTCCCTCCGTCTCATGACTTCCCATACAGTAGTCCTACAAGTGCAGAGCACTTCTCTGTCTCACAAAACAGTTACAGCCATCTTCCCACAATCTTACAAACTCTTATCACAGGTGTTAGTCACACAGGGTGTGTCTTCCCCCCACACAAGGGAGATCCTCCATAGGCGCAGAGACCACTCTAAACCAAGCCTAGGGGCACACTAGGGGAGGGTTAAGGGGGTTAAGCTCTCTCTGTCTGCTCCCAAGTGTCCTCGTCCACCACCCTGGCAATTCAGTCTTGCAGAGGGCTCTTTTGCTCGCTCTCCTGACACCATTGCATCTTGTAAAGTGGATATCCTGCTCCTATACCACAAGTGCCATGGGCCCCACCCACAGCTGGCATATAAAGGGGCACTATCTCCACCCAATACATCACTGCAGGAAAGGCAACAAGTAAAGGGCACTGACACCTGCCAACAAGCTGTCTTTGACAACTTTGACAAAGTAGGTGCATGTGTCCATACTAGGACACTGATGTCACCAGCATTCCATTGCTTTATTTACTTGTGCTGTGGGATGAGGAATAACCTGGTCTGCAGCTGATTGGACTAGAAAAGAGTGTGAAGTGGAAGTTCCGATAGAGATGAGTTCGGAGGATGCCCAAGTGCTTCTCTTGTAGAGAGGAGTTGGAACGCAGGCTGAACAGATGAAATTGACACATGTCCCCCTTTAGAAAGGGAGTGGTGGCAGTTAGGCAACTGTTTTATGTGTTGTATACCTGTTTCCTAAGCACAGTGCCCAGTTTCTCAAGATTTTCTGTTGAGTTACTGTGTTCAGTACTGAACTGTACCATCATATGCTCCATTTTTTATGATGCATATTTATTTATTTGTTATGACCTGTTGTTGTATTTGGGTATTATGAGTTGATTTTGATCACCAGCTTCAGATATAGGAAAACAGGATTTTCAACACTAGAGGCTAAAAGCAATTGATATATCTGTAAGTGGTGTAAGGATCAGCTTCACATGGAGAGTTTATAATGAGACAGTCCACATGCCAGATTGTGTTTTAGGGCTTCCCGGGGTTTTGAGCATCACACAGATATAAACAATATTCAGCCTCCTAGCTTTTTGGTTTGCTTATTCTCTCAGCCTGCTCCATTCTGGGCTGAATCTCTCTTTGACGTCAGTCTGGTTCTGATGCCTGTCTATTTAGGCCAGACAGGCTTGGGCATGTGCTCCTTACAGGTCCATGCATGCATGCTGTCTCTGCAACAATCTGTTTCCATGAGACCTGACCTTTCAGGGACATCTTCATTGCCAAAACAGACTCTCCCCATTTTACTTACTGCATTTTCATAGTGAAAGACAGTGGTTCTGTCAGAGGAGGATTGAGGGATTTGGTCACAGAGGGGTGCATTAATGGACAATACAAGGAGTTTTCTTTATTTTTAGTAATGGGTGAATGAGATCCTTTACACTAGCATCCCTCAAAAGAAGTGTAGTAGATGGGTACTGCATATTCACCGGCCACACTGCAAACAGTAACTCCAACCTAAAATCTTTCCTTGCAACTTCTCATTAATAGTCTTTCAGGGAGGTGCTAAAGAGTCTTAGGCTAGATTCACACCTTTACATGTACATTTTCCTGTGATTTTCCTGTGATCACAGCAGGCCCTTTACAACATGATCAGCTGTCAGCCAATGACAGCTGATCACGGAAATAAACAGATGCCGGTTATCGTATTTTTCTTCCCTTCACACTGTCAGTGTGAAGGGAAAAAAAGCAGTGGCTTTGATTAGAAGGATATCAGTCCCCTTAGCACCCCTATGTGCTACAAATTAGTGCCATCAGCGCCCACCAGTGCCACCTATCAGAGCCCACCAGTGCTACATATCAGTGCCCATCAGTGCCCACCAGTGCTACTTATCAGTACCCACCAGTGCCACCTATCAGTGCCCATCAGTGCTGCCAATCAGTGCCTCATCCTCAGTGCTGCCTATCAGTTCCACCTACCAGTGCCCATCAGTGTCTATCAGTGCCACCTCTCCGTGCCACCTATCAGTGCCCATCAGTGCCTATCATTGCCACCCATCAGTGCAGCCTCATCAGTGCCCACCAGTGCAACCTATCAGTGCTGTCTCATCAGTGCCCATCAGTGCAGCCTTATCAGCGCCCATCAGCGAAGGAGAAGAATTACCTGTTTGTAAAATGTTATATCAAAATATGAAAAACATTTTGTTTTTTTTCAAAATTTTCGGTATTTTTTTTGTTTGTTTAACAAAAAATAAAAACTCCAGTCGTGATTAAATACCACCAAAAGAAAGCTCTATTTGTGTGAGAAAAAAAAATGATAAAAATGTCATATGTGTACAGTGTTGCATGACCGCGCAATTGTCATTCAAAGTGTGACAGCGCTGGAAGCTGAAAATTGGGGGTAAAAGTGCCCAGTAAGCAAGTGGTTAAAGTGAATGTAAAGGATGAAGGTTTTTACCTTCATGCATTCTATGCATGAAGGTAAAAAACCTTCAGTGGGCTGCTCCCCCACAGCACCACCTAACACTCACTTGAGCTCCCTCTCGATCCAGCAATGTGCACGGGAGCCTTAGCTGTCCCGGGTCTTTCTCTCCTCATTGACTGAGATACAGCAGCAGGAGCCATTGGCTATAATTCTGTCAATCACTGCCAGTGAGCCATTGAGGAGAAAGCGAGGAGAGGGGCTGAGCCGTGGCTCTATGTGTCTTATGAATGCATAGTGCATGGTTCAGGAGTGAGCACACATCAGTGCTCCCATACCAAGCGGCTTGGTATTGGGGGCACTGGTCAAGGAGGAGGAGCTAGGAGCGCCGGCGGGGGACCCAATAAGAAGAGGATCGGGGCTGCTCTGTGCAAAATCACTGCACAGAGCAGGTACAGTAGGTATGACATATTTATTATTAAACAAAACAACTATTTAATATCACTTAGAGGTAAAAAAAAAAAAAACCTTCAGTCTGCTGCCCCCCAGTCACCCTAATACTTACCTGAGTCCGATCTCAACCCAGCTATGTGCATGAGAGCAGCTGCTCTCCCGGCTCTCTCCCTCCTCATTGGCTCAGAGACAATCAATAGCCAGTGAGGAGGGAGTGCAGGGTGGGGTCGAGCCCCATTCTGTGTGTCTTATAGACACACAGAGAGGGGCTCAGGAGCGAGCGCGCATGAGTGACCCAATAGCAAGTGGCTTGCTATGGGGGCACTCAACAGGGTGGAGGTGCCAGGAGCGCTTATGGGGGACCTGAGAGAAGGATAATTGGGGCTGCACTGAGCAATACTATTGCACAGAGCAGGTAAATATAATATGTTTGTTATTTTAAAAAAATAATACCTTTAATATCACCTTAAAGTGGAACTTCAGTCATTTTCTCTTCTTTCCATCTATTCAAGTTTCTGCCCTTGTTGTTTTAACTTTGGATAGTAAAACATTTTTTTTTCTGACAGTAAATACCTTATACAGCACACTTCTTGTTTCTTGTCTGGTAAAACACGTTTAGATGTATGACATCATGCACAGCTCTCTCTCACTCTTGTGAGAGTTTGCCAGGAAGGGAGGGGGGGATGAGTCATAAGAGGGCCAATGAGAGCTGCAGAGCTGAAGGTGTGTGTCTGTGTAAATCCAGGAAGTGAACAGGCAGCAGCTTCAGCTGCCCACAGTTAAAATGGATGCAGCCAGACTCCGTGGAGGGAGATTTCTGCAGCATATTTGGCAAGTACAGAATCACAGCATATATAAAATAATATGCAAAGTGGTTGGAGGGAAGCTTCAGAATGGCAAATATGTTTTTATTACAAATTATGTGAGCAAACTGCAGTTCCTCTTTAAGCACACAGACCTTCTTGCGACAACGTTAATATATCACATAAACGTCATTCATAGCTCACAAGTTTGAGTATGAAGCGCTGAACCATAGATCTAGGCAGGTTAGCTGAGTGAAATGATTGCATAACAACTTTGGGGTACAGATGTGTCATTTCAGAAGCATCCATTTTTAGGAATCACCCTATCAACAAAAAAGTGGGTCCTAAATAAAATAAATAAGATGACTTATTTTATATATAGAGTCTGGGCAACTATCCCAGTCTGAAAAATGTTCACTGCCAAATGTTTCTCAGGCCTTCTGGAACATACCACAGTCCTTATATTCGGGTTTCTGCAGTCATATATTACGTGACTTGTCCTAACCTCCCTTATTAGCGGCTTCATATCCAACCTGCTGTGGACTGCTTCTTCAATGTTTATGAGAAGTTTGGATAAAGTAGAGGATTCTAGGGGAAGGGGACTTGTTATGCACCAAATTTTCTTAAAAGTGCACTACTAGGGTTGCCACCTGTCCAGGATTCACCCGTACAGTCCGGGTTTTGAATCATGTGTCCGGATTTCAGTCTGCCTGAAACCCAGACACATTATTCACACTGGATTGTGGCTCCCCGAGCCAGAAAGCATAAGGATTGCTAAACTGCTGCACATGTTTCAGCTCACTTTTGCAGGCAAAGCTATATTGATGAGATCTTTTTCTCTGCCTCCAGCGTGCACCCCGTGCAGTATCTTCTTTGCACATTGAACAGCTAGGGAGCGGAGTGAGGCGAGGTGGTTCGGGACGGCATGGCTTTCATGGGAAGACACAGGCTTTATAGCATGGGCATCTGCCACCACTAGCGCTTCTCAGAGCAGCTGTTCTTGTTGATGCCATGCACAGAATAAGAGACACCATCTTAGCAGATGGTTCTCTGGGGCTACCAGAACAAAGTCATGTTTCTAGAGGGTAGAATAAATGAACCTTGTCAATGAGAGGGTCATGTCCTAAGCAAATATAATGTAACTCACCACCAGCACATATAGTGGGTTGCACTATATTTATACAAGGTAAGCCCCCCATTAAGGCTGATGATTGACTAAAGAGAACAGGTATAAAAAAACTGGGGTGTAAGGCATGATTCGCACCTATGCATTTTTAGCGCTTTTTGCACTTCGCATATTTGCACTACAGAACGTGTTCCATAGGAATCCATTTTAAATGGACTGCAGTGCAAATCTGCAAAATGCAAAAAGCACTAAAAATGCATAGGTGTGAATCAGGCCTAAGTAAAGCTGTTGCCCATGGAAACACTTCAAGGTCCAAGCATCCTAGGGTAGACTATAAGAACAGAGGCTTTGGGCCTGGGTCTCTCTCTCTGGATGGTGCAGATTGGCAAGCAGGAACCCTGTATTAAAGGTGGCTGAATCGCGGCCTACTTCCACAGACTGAGTTATTGAGATATCCTGCAGTATTTCAGTGGGCAGCCTGAAAGACCTGCCCTGCACTGAGCAGGGCCTGTTCCTGATCCCTGCATCCCGCTTGGACGATCGATCCAGGAGAACCGTGGTGAGAAGCGGTGGAGGCCGATCCTAGGAGCCAGAGACTGGAGTGACCAACATCATCATCATCTCTATCCTTGTCATTATCATCATCCTCAGCGGCGGAAACGTCATCTGCATCCTTTGATCCTGTGTGGTGAGCTGGCGGAAGCCCATCTTTACCCTCACTGTGCACATACAGCCTGATTCTTCACATTCACTAGAAGTCAAGGCCTAGTTCTTACCTTTGGGAATAGAAGCAGAGTACAAGCATTCATACACTGTATTGGATTGCTGCTATTTGTAGTCCTACAGCTTAAAGTCAGTGGTCACTGTGAAACTTTTCTTGTTTTGCTGCAGAAAGAGTGCTTTATACCATTACAGTACATTTACAGGGAATTGACTTTGTTACATCAGCCCTTGCATGGTATATACCAGTTAATCTACAAAAGCTAGCTGAAGACCATCTGAACTGTCAAACAAAGAACATTGAACTACAACTACTCTTCATTCTCTCCCCACCCACTTACTGAGCGTATACTACTTTTGTCAGAGTGTGTTATAAAGCTGCATTTGTCAAAGAACTCTCTTCCTTAGAGCAGGCTGAATATAGCTGCATTTGGAATTCTAGTGTTGTATACGTTCATCTACTATTGCCGGTTTTGTACTTGTTTATCTACTGTTTGCTGGTGTCAGGTGAGTGAGCAGTAGAGAGTGGTCTGACACTTCAGGAGTAGAGTTGAGCGAACACCTGGAAGTTCGGGTTCTGCTGGTCCGTCCGAACTTCGGGACAAAGTCCGGGTCCGGGTCCGGACGGAACCCGAACGATCGCACGGACAACGAACCC
The DNA here is from genome assembly GCA_018402905.1 of Glandirana rugosa. Classification (NCBI taxonomy): domain Eukaryota; kingdom Metazoa; phylum Chordata; class Amphibia; order Anura; family Ranidae; genus Glandirana; species Glandirana rugosa. Next base: position 260,421 of record BLSH010461889.1, on the reverse strand, counting down.
CATTGAAATCAATGGGGACCCGAACTTTTAGGCACAAAAATGGCTGTAACAAAGTCCTGGAAAGCCCCAGAGGGCTGCAAAAGGAAGTAAAATGGGGGTAAGGGTAGGGCAAGTGCCCTACAAAAAAATGGGGACAGGGAAATAACTGTAAATATTTTTAAAAAAATAAAAACATAAAAAAAGCAAAAATGGAGGTGAATGTGGATCATCTTCAAACTGTGTCTGAAAAGTATTAATTAACGGTAGAAGCCATATAACTGTTCTAAAATCATCTTCAAACTAGGGCAAGTGCCCTACAAATAAATGGGGAT
>BLSH010461889.1:244779-255346 GCA_018402905.1 Glandirana rugosa | reverse complement strand
TTTGACGAATTCATAAAAGTCAGGCAATGAGACAGGAAGTTGGGGTTCTTCGTAGAGTCGGGGATGACCGTGTGGATCATTATACCCGTTGTCTTATCATTTCATTACTGTGTCATTACCTTATGTGGTCCTAACTCTTTTAGTTATTACAAATGAGTTTCAAGACATATAACAAATCTTTCTTGAACTTCAGTTGTTCCATGTAGTTTATGCAGAGTGTTGACTTAACTCCAATATGTGATCACTTACTGTTCCATATAGTTAATACTAAGATATCTAAATTGGTCATCCATATATCTGTCCAGTCATATGACACGTACTCTCACCCCGTGTCCTCTCGTCTCTCCTGTGCCCCACTCTCATGCACAGTATACTGACCTGTCTATATACCTACTGGTTAAATCTATAGAATCATAATTGATATACCTTGTCATTCACTAGTGTATAACCTCAATTCAGTTGTGAGACGTATTTGATGTACCTTGTTGACTTCAAGTTCTTTCTAAACAATATACAGAACTTTGAGTAAACATTATTGATTTTCTCAATCCTGGTGTATTCCATTACTGTGTCATTACTTTACTATTCTGTTGCCCATATTACTAGGTGTGCCAGTAGGGGCTGAGATGCTTCTTGGGGTTGAAGGACAGAGTAACGGACTGAAAATACTTAAGCAGTTTCTGCAGGGGAAGCGCTACACAGGTTTGGCTTGGAGAAAAGGTGGCAACTCTACGCACTACAAAGCAAGCTACATGCATTTTCATGTGTTGCTATTGAGATTTCTGTGGCCAAAGACATGCATTACCACACCATAAAAAGCTTCCCATCCCTAACAAACCCCGAAAACCCATCAGGAAATTTGCCAATCTAGTGAGAGAACTAGCAATGCACAAAAGTTATAACAGCACAACTACAGTAAAAAATAAAGGAACCTTAATTTCTATTGCATCCATACCCATCCAATCCGCACTTTTTTATTCTAAACTTCTAAAACCCATAAAAATGTAGCTAAATCCATTATCACAAGATATCTATTCACCTTTTAGCCACTTCAGTCCCAGAAGGTTTACCCTCTTTCATAACCAGGCCATTTTTGTAATACGGCACTACGTTACTTTAACTGACAATTGCGTGGCCGTGCAACGTTGTACCCAAATAAAATTGATGTTCTTTTTTTCCCACAAATGTCTTTTGGTGGTATTTGATCACCTCTGCGGTTTTTAATTTTGCACTATAAACAAAAAAAAGACAGACAATTTTGAAAATTTTACTTTGTGCTATAAAACACATCCAATAAAAAATGTAAAATAGATCATTTCTTCATCACTTTAGGCCAATATGTACTCTGCTACATGTTTTTGGTAAAAAAAATCCCAATAAGCATATGATGATTGGTTTGAGCAAAATTTATAGCATCTACAAACTATGGGATAGCGTTAGGGAATTTTTGTTTACTTATTTTTTTACTAGTAATGGCGGCGATCAGCGACTTATAGTGGGACTGTGACATTCTCTGGATAAATCAGATACTAAGTGACACTTTTGGGGACCAGTGACACCAATATAGTGATCAGTGTTAAAAAATATGCACTGTCACTGTACTACAATGGCAAGGAAGGGGTTAACATCAGGGGCTATCAAAGGCTTAAATGTGTTCCAAGAGAGTGCTTGCTAACTGTGTGGGGGTGCTTTGACTGTGGGAAAACAGAGATCCGTGTTCTTGCTTAGCAAAAACACAGGATCTCCATCTTCCCCTTTCACAAAATGGCAATCCCAGACCCAGAAATAAAAATGATGTGCAGGTACATGATGTCGTGTAGAAGGGCTGGCCTACCGCAGTACATGTACGTGGGGCGGTCCGGAAGCAGTTAAGGTAGTGGTGACTGGAAGCTCCTCTCAAAGCTCTCAGCTGCTTGCCGACTGCTAGATGGCACCAGGACCCTGTAAGAACTCCAGTGAGGAACTGGTGATGGACTCTTTTGACAGTTCATGGCCAGTGTCCACATCACTAGCAAGCAACATCGATATATATTCTACATATTTTAGTAAAAAAATCCCAATAAGCCTATATTTGAAAACGTCTATGACGAAACGCGTCAGTTGACCTAGCAGGAAGCTCAACGTCACATCCGGTTTGCGGTGAGAGGAAGCTGGAACGCACGCTGATCCAGCGAGGAGAGCTGCAGAGCTCCTCCATCTAGCTGACTCACTCCCACCGACACTGTGACACATTTTTTAAAAACTTTACCTACCTTTTGTACTACTTAGTCTACTTTTTTACACCTTTTGGACTACTTGTTTACCTCGTTTTTATATAAACAAATGTATCCAAACCCTCTTTTAATAAATTAAGGATACATTGAAACACGCTGCACTATGGAGTCCTCTCTGTTTTTTATCTCTTAAACTCATTGGATATTCGCCCTGGGATCCCCCGATATTTGGAAAAGTGGAGAACGATCGAATAAGAGGAGGAACCTACCCAAGAAGGACCCCCTAAAGAGCATCAGAGGAGCACCCCCTATCCAGGAACAAGTCTCCAGGATTTTTAAAGATAGGCACGCGGCCCCTGCAGGGGCAGTGCCCTCTGGTAAGGAGAAAATCTAAAGGGGGAGCACGAGTGCATCCACAATCCCAAGTCACCAAATTTACAAGAAAAGATGGACTGATTTATTTTATTGTCGATATATGTACCACATTTGTCGGGACTATAAAATGGTGGGCTAGACCATTTATCACATCAGGAAAATATTATTTATCAGTGTTACATGTTATTTCTATGAATTAGCACTTTACTGAAGATGACACTTTTTTGAACACTCTTTAAGCACCTTTCTTTATTATTTATATTTATTATCACTTTGCTGCATCATTTATATTGATTGCCACATACCATCCTTATGACTTAAGGTATAACACGTATTACAATTGCACTTGCACTTTTTAGATTATATACATACGAAAGTATGAAAAAACACCCTGATTAAAAAGACTCAAATTAGTACCCCACCAGCACATATGATCACAGGCTACCAAGGAGATACTTATTTTCCATTACTCAGACAGCGCCATATCCAAGCACCACCCTTATCTGTCACACATCCCACCTACGGGAGGGAATTTTTGGAAGGCAGCAGTCTAACAGCACCACCCATAAGCGCGGTACACACCCCAAAAACATCTAAGCCTATATTGATTGGTTTGCGCAAAAGTTATAGCGTCTACAAAACAGGGGATAGATTTATGGCGTTTTTATTTATTTCGTCATGGAGTCTGCCCCACCCGCTGATTGGCTCCCCTGCTTGGCAGTGAGCGTGCCCACAGTGGCTCTTTCCTGCACCGATGTACAATGACGGCGATTCACAGGAACTAACCACTCTGCAGCAGTAAAACAACGGTGCGCTGTCGTTAAGTAGGTAAAGTGATTGTAAAGTTTTTTTAAATAACAAACATGTTATACTTACCTCCTCTGTGCAGTTGGTTTTTCACAGAGCAGCCCGGATCCTCCTCTTCTCCGGTCCCTCTTTGCTGCTCCTGGCCCCTCCTATCGAGCAGCCAGCAGCTATCTATGGGGGCACCCGAGCTGAGTCAGAACTCTGTGTATCCATTCAGACAGGTCATGGGTCACCGGCGGACATCGAGTCCGCCGGACTTGCGGGCACGCTCCCGTGGCGCGCAGTGGGAGCACGCGCACCCACAATCCCTCATGCATGGACCTCTGTACAGCTACGGCCGTTTAAGCAGGAGAACCGATCTGCCGCAGTAAAATGACAGGGGCTGGACGGTAAAGGGTAACTCCACTTTCGTGGGAAAAAAAATTGCAAAAAGACCTTTCCTTTTCAATCTGCAGCACTGTAATTTTCTGTAAAATGCAATGTAATGTGGCTCTTCCCCCCGCTGAGTGGCCACCATAGCAAGTCGTTGGGTATGGGGGTATTCGTGCAGACTCGCTCCCGAGCCGGCTCTGTGTGTTCCTTGACACCACCCCTACTTCCTCTTCACTGGCTGTGAAATTTTCCACATTTCATCATGTTACAACCAAAAATCTAAATATATTTTATTGGGATTTTATGTGATAGACCAACACAAAGTGGCACATAATTGTGAAGTGAAAGGAAAATGAAACAAATTAAACTCAGTGGACCCTGGGCAATCCTGAGAGTCTGACGGATGCCGTACCCCGATACCTTTATACACAGAAAATGGAAGGTTCTAACGGGACTTTGGAGGCATCCCCAGACAATCAGATATAGTGTTAAGATTGATTTTTATTGAAGTTCATTAAAATGTATTAATTATATATAAGTTTTGTTGTGAACAAAGTACTTCTTTCCCATGTGATTCATGTTTTTATCCAATTGTACATTTTCTAAATGATATATAATTAATACATTGTCATGAACTTGTGTGGAAGGAAAATGATAAATGGCTTTCAAAATGTCTTACAAATAAATATCTGAAAAGTATGGCATGCATTTGTCTTCAGCCCCCTTTACTTTGATACCCCTAACTAAAAGCTAGCAGAACCAATTGCCTTCAGAAGTCACCTAATTAGTAAATAGAGTCCACCTGTGTGTAATTTAATCTGAGTATAAATATGGCTGTTCCGTGAAACCCTCAGAGGTTTGTTAGAGAACCGCACCGCCCCAGTGTGAAAGCATCCATTGATATTAATAAGAAGCAGTTTTCGTGAGCTTTTCAGATGCTATTTTAGCGCAAAAGCACCCGAAAATTGCATCAGTGTGAAAGAGGTCTAAGCTGGCCATACACAAGTAGAATGCCATTCGTAATTTGTAGTTTAAAGAAGCAGGATGGAAAAAAATTGAACTGAAGAATTTCTAACACTGTACAGTATGTGTTTTTTATTTAGTAAAATACATTTACTCTAAAATCAATTGTTAAAAGCAAACACAATTTTGAGTACATTTTTCAAACCATCAAACATACTAAGAATTTTTATATAAATGTTCATTAGAAAATCTACTAGTGTATGGCCAGTTTTAGGAGCAATCACATCGTACATATAAATGCATTTAGCATGCTTTGTTTAGTAAAAACCCCTTTATAACAGTAATAAATCATAGTATTTACAGTATACAATTGTAGTAATATTTCTTGAATATAAAATCACAATTATTCTGTATCTTTGCAAATAAAAAAGTATTTAAAGCAAAGCAAATGGCACACAACACATACAGTTTTTTTTCTAATATACAGTATATATAAAACAAATACTGCATTTTCATATAAACTTTAATATTCTTATCGCCGAAAGAGTGCAACATCTAGCATAAACCAATACATAGAGTGCCATCTGCTGGCAAAATGAATATAGCAAGCAGGAATTCTGTAATCAATAAGGTTAGTGTATTATTTTATGGAGGTCTCCCAAAAGAAATAACAATTGAAGACTATAACAATTAATTCTCCTAAGGCCGGGTTCAAACCAGTGCACTGCGGTTTCTGCAGCATAACTTATATACATTTTGCACACGCTTTTAGGTGCGCTCCCGATGACTTCTACATATTAGACCATGCATCTTCATGAAAACGCATCAACGTCCTATATCTTCAATGCACTTTCAGAAAATGAGCAGTCTAATACAATGTAATAGGAGCACACCTAAAACCATGTGTAAAACGTGGATACAATCACGCTGCGCCTACGCCAACAGCGGTATGAACCAGGCCATAAAGGAGGAGATCTTTGTTGTGTATTACATGGCACAAATCAGGGGCTCGCTTTTTCTTAGGGGTTCATTTACACCATATGCTCAGAAAACAAATGCTTTAACACCTATTGTGTTGGCATTCAGAAACTCCATTACGTGGACTTGGATGGAAAATGCTAATTAATATACAAAAAATGCAGGAGTTTTTTTCCAATGCACCTTGCATTAGTTCAAATGGGTCCTACTTTTTTTTTTATTGGTTACATGTGTTTTGCCTGGCGTGAACAAGCATTTAAAGAGATAGCTCTGTGAAGTGGGCTAATTTGGGCTATTACTTTTGACAAAGGATCACTTTAAATAGAGGGTTCCAAAGAAACTGGCACTTCACATCCAATGACTTGCAAATGGCAACAGGGTTATAAAGGTAATACAGGGGAGGTTATTTACTAGAACCAGAGAGTGCAAAATCTGGTGCAGTTCTGCATTGAAACCAATCAGCACCCAGGTTATATTGCCAATGCTTAATTGGGCAAGCTGAAGTTAGAAGCTCATTGGCTACCATGCACAGATTCTAAGTGTACCAGTTTTAGTAAATCTCTCCCAGTGCTTCTGAAGATATATAGTGTATACTGTGAGGCACTTGTTGACAGCCTTGTGGACAACGTGTCACCTAGGTTTTTCACCTACATGTTGAGATGCTCCAGACCCTAATAAGTGCTGGAGCCTGAATGATTTGAAGATCTTTGGATAGCATAAAACCTCCATCAGTAGCGCCCCCCCCCCCCAATCCATGGGGGATTACAATGGGGATTTTTTTATTTGAAGCATGTAAATAGAGGCAGAGGCTCTTATAGGCTTCAATAAAGGGTGGGCTCGGGGCACAGTGCTCTACCCAGTTGTGTGACAATAGTGAATAAATATTAGCCCATCTATGCCCTCACCATAGATGGGGTAAGTGCAGAGCAGACCGACCGACCCATGGGGGGTGTGGGTGCATTGTTTGCAGTCCCCCCAAAACAGAAAAAAACACCAGCCACCACTGGCCTCCATTCCTAGGTACACATCTTACCTGTTAGCAAGACCTCAAAAATTAGTCTAAACCAGTGGTCTTCAAACAGTGGCCCGTAGGCCAGATGTGGCCCTTTGCGTGCCTTTATCTGGCCCTTGGGACACTGTTTCTCCCACTGATACTAATTATGGCGCACTATTCCTCCTCCCACTGACCATAGGCGCTTTATAATTTATTTACTCCCACTGACCACCAAGCCTAAGAAGCTGTCTGACACTCAGGCATTTTCTGCTCCTACTTGCCACTGTCTGGCCCCCCCTAAAACCTGAAGACTGTAAACTTGCCCTTTGTTTAAAAAGTTTGGAGACCCCTGTTCTAAACCATGCACAGGCCTTTTTATATGTGAGCAAAGGCTCAGTGGCTCTCTTTTGCCCTCTGCTGTGTGAAAAGGCTGACTACTTACAGAACACTAAAACTTTACATGTGCTTTTTGTTTTGGGAAACCCATTCGAGGGCACCCTGTTTGGCTGCAAGGGGCATAAGTATAATTAGTGGCTTAAACAAGCAGATGTTTTATTTATTTTTATGCTATGGACTTCCAATGCATTGAAGTATAACTAAAGGCAAAACTTATTTTTTCGTTTTGGATAGAGTAGAGATAGATTATAACCCCTTTCAGTTTTTATTGCTGTCTGTGCCCCCATTAAGGTGATTTAACCTCTCTATTTATCCTATTTATCATTATCATTGAAAGTGAAAGTAAAAGAAAATCCCCAAATTTTGGGTTGTCTCCAGAAAAGTAATAGAGAGGGAATCTTCCAATGGGGACACTGGTTCTGGTGACTTTGGAGTCCCCAAGGAACTCCCTTAATTTGCAGGGATTTCCTCTCACTTACGTTTGGTGGCTATGGGACAGGAAGTGAAGGGAAATCTATGCAATGGGATACAGATGACGAAAATAAATCTGACAGGGGTTACTACCCTCCATTACTCTATCCAAAATAAAAAGAAAAATGTTGCCTATAGTTCTACTTCAAACTGTGTTTGTAATGTAGCACCCTCGCCCTAGAATGGGGATGCTGGTAAATTTAGTTATGCTGGGTGGTAGTCAGCCTGGCTAATTTGTAGTGTTTTGGAGATTAAATGGCTTCCTTCCAGTTCTGTATGGTTTCTCCCTTCTGTCAGTAGGTGGTGCTGTTGCCTCTGACATTAGAGTGATGAGCTACAGTATACTTAAGTTAGCCTATGCATAAACATACTTTTCTCAGCTTGGTAGCTTTGCATGCTGGGAAATGGTATTTAACTGGAACAAGTCAGGTGATCTGGGTTAGTCCTTCCCACCCAGATGGAGGTCTGGGTGGATGCATGTGAAAAAGCTCCTGGCTGCTAGGCCTGAAGCCTAAGGCCTATTCAGGAGTTTGTCTGGCTTCTAGGCCTGTCTGAGGCCTATCCGGGTGTTCAAGATTATGCAGAGGAAAGCCTGACAAAGATCCGGAAGCGATTCTGAAAAGGGATGGAGTTCTGAGAAAGCACCGGAGGAGACTCTTCATGAACTGTAAGCTATGAAGTGGCTGGGAGGACTTCAGGAGAGAGCTCATCCAAGGGAATCCATGTGTCTGAAGCTGTGAGCAAAGTTCAGTTACTAAAGGAGACAGCCTGCAAAGTATAGATGTGCTGGTTCAGCTTAAAGGCTCTTTTTCCTGTACTACTGTCTGCCTTATGTCATAAATTTTTGTCTAAGGAGTTTGCCTGTATATTGATCGTCCATTAAGGGTGTCCAGTGCCCTGTCCCCTCTCTCCCATATTTCTCCTGCTGAGAAATAAACTTTCTAAGAATGCTTCCAGTGTAGCACTTTCAGCCAGCAGGTAGAGCTCCAAGCTACCTTTCACATGTGTACCAGCCTACTCCTAACTGCTTTGCAGGAAAAAAATCCTATTTACAGAGCTCAAGCAGTTTAAGCTTATATTGGACACCCAGCTAAATAAATCAGAGAATATGTGCATCCTCCCCTGCCCCCTCCCCTCCTCTCTGCTCTGTAGGGTTTCCTACATACTTTCAGTGATAGAGAGCCTGTCTGACAGCAAATGCCTTTTTGCAGCATTAGAAAATGTATTTTGCCCCTGACACTAGTACCATTAGTGCTCACCTTTAGTAGCACCTTTAGTAACATGTTACATGGTACACCCATATTTAGGGTGTAAGATGTAACATGTTGTTAAATCACCTGCACCCACCCAACCTGATCCTCTATTGTGACAGCAGGCAGAGGATCTTCTCCTGACACTGCCACAATTTAAAAACAGCGCTCTGCCCACATGGCAGCATCATTAATTTACAGAGTTCTGTGAATGAATGAACTACAACTACTGTCATCCATTGCAGTGGACAGCTTGTGGTTCTCAATGAACTATGAGGACAATGGAGTGCGCTCTCGTAGTTCATTGATCTTCCTGCAACTCAGTAACTGCCTGCCCGTATCGGAGGTATGGGCAGACAGTTCTCCTACCAGTCTGCCGGAGCTTGCCACCTGCTGATTGTTGCTGCAATGCTATACAGGCTTCTAAGAAAAATAATGCCTGCAAAAAATGTGCATTTATTATTATTATTATTATTATTATTTTTAAAGGCAAACTTAGCCTTTAAATATGTTTTTTTTTTGTAAAATAAATAATTTATATAAAAAATATGAAATATATAAAATATCAGTTTAAAAAAAAAAGTCTAAAACCAATTACAGCTTCCATTTAAAGGAGATTTCTGTGATGTTTCAGTCTGCTCTACAAAACTGTGACCATGACTTTCATGTTTCAGATTTGCTTTAGTAACATTTAAATAAAGGTTTGTGTCTTAAATCCTCTATGTACAGTGATTTATATTTTCGGCATCATCTCTATTTAAACCTTGGTTTCAGAACATCGGTCTATCCAGCATCTGCATATGGTCAGAACAGAAGGAATGTCTCACTTGGGTATGATGTGAATCTAACACACAGATGCACTGTTTGAACTAGGTGTGAACGTGTGTAAGTCATCTAGGATCCCAGAAATGTCTATATCAGTTGGTGGTTTAATGTGTACTGCTCATCATCTCATCCAATATTCAAATTCCATGTTAAACAGTTTCACGTGTTCTTCCAGCAAACTTCATTTCACAATTGGCAAGGTACTCAACAAAGGTGTAATAGAACAGGACTTGGATCTATAGGGTAGTGGATTGCACTCCCACTTCCCAAGGAGTCTAGGAGATAAGGGTTAGGAAATATGGCTAGAAATTTACAAGTTAGTCAGCTCCTTAACTGCTTCAGCCCCAGAAGGTTTTCCCATGTTAGGACCAGAGCACTTTTTGCGATTCAGCACTGCGTCAATTTAACTGACAATTGCGCGGTCATGCAACGTTGTACCCAAACAAAGTTTGCGTCCTTTTTTCCCACAAATAGAGCTTTCTTTTGGTGGAATTTGATCACCTCTGCGTCATTTCTGATCACCGCTATAAACAAAAAAAGAGCAACATTTTTGCAAAAAAATATATATATTTCTTACTTTTTTCTAAAATACATATCCAAAAAAAAATATATAAAAAAAAATGTATTCATTAGTTTTGGCCAATGTACATTTTCCTCATATTTTTGGTAAAAAAAAATTGCAATCGATGTTTATTAATTGGTTTGTGCCAAAGTTGCCGCGTTTGCAAACCATGAGAATTAATTTCTGGCGTTTTTACCATTTTTTTTTTTTTTTTACTAGTAATGGATGTGTCGGACATTTTTGACACTTTTTTGGGACCAATGACATTTATTCAGCGATCAGAAATTTAAATATCCACTGATTACTGTATAAATGTCATTGCCAGTGAACGGGTTAACCTGGGGGGGGGGGGGGGTTCCAA
>BLSH010461889.1:205274-222479 GCA_018402905.1 Glandirana rugosa | reverse complement strand
TACTAACTGCCACCTACATGTAGCCCATTTTAACATTAATGTACGGGGTCAGTTTGCCCGTCTTTTTAACCCGGAACCCACAACCACCACGGACTTGTGACATTAGGGAGTGTCAATGAGAAAAACCCGCGTCCTTGCCCGGGACGACAATTTTTAATAAAATTGTCTAACTTTACTGTACGGGGAGACTTTGTCTACGTCTTTTTTTACCGGAACCCACAACCACCACGGGATTTGGTTTGTATAACAACCTTCGATCTTAGTAGTTCTAAGTCCTTATCCTATCCGTGAATCCGTCGTATCCGTCACAAGTTGTTTGACTGGGGCATGTAATTACAATTTTACCCGATGTACATCCACCGTCAATCATGCCTCCTGACGGACTCTAAAAATAATAAAAAATAAAAGGCGCATCTGCCTCTCTCAGAGGCTACCCACCGAATGGGCTGTCTTCTGTTAGACAGCTCTTATATAGGCAAGGGCAGGGCCATCCAGTGATGTAACCGGTTGACCCCACCCCCTCTGATGTCACACGATGTCAGAAGGGGCAGGGTCACTGGGTGATGTACCTGGTGGCCCCGCCCTTGCCTATAGAAGAGCTGTCAAACCGAAGACAGCCCATTCGGCGAGTAGCCTCTGAAAGAGGCGGATGCGCCTTTTATTTTTTCTTATTTTTCGAGTCCATTCTGATAAGCCCCCACCTGCAGACCCTGACAACTACAGCCCAGGGTTGTCGGGAAGAGGCCCTTTTCCCAATCAACATGGGGACAAGGTGCTCTGGATTGGGGGGTGCAGAGCCCCCCCTACCCCAAAGCACCCACCCCCCCATGTTGAGGGCATGGTTCAGGAGGGGGGCCCTCGCTCGACCCCACCCCCCCACCTTGACCTGCCAAGCTGCATGCTTGGATAAGTGTCTGGTATGGATTTTTTTTTAATTTTGTCGTGGAGATCCCCTTAAAATCCATACCAGACCATAAGGCACTGGTATGAATGGGGGGGGGCGCTACGACATTTTTCTTCCTTGATTTTTCATCTATATTGCCGGGAGCCGACAATACATTACAGCCGCATGCAACTTTAAATTACATTTTCCTTTAGAAATGTCATTTTGCTGCGGCACTGTTCTGAAAGAGGCAGATGCGCTTTTCATTTTTTTTATTTTTCAGTCCGTCTGCGCCGTGATAGACATGGATTACATTGCAGGACACTTTTTTTTAAATACAGGAACTATCCAAAACTGTCTCCTGCGGTTTTTACTTTTTTGACACTTTTTGGTGAATGGGTAGGGGTACAATGTACCGATACCCATTCACATGGGGGGGGCGGGATCTGGGGACCCCTTTATTAAAGGGGGCTTCCAGATTCTGATAAGCCCCCCACCCGCAGACCCCGACAACTACAGCTCAGGGTTGTCGGGAAGAGGCCCTTGTCCCAATCAACATGGGGACAAGGTGCTCTGGATTGGGGGGCGCAGAGCCCCCCCTGCCCCAAAGCATCCACCCCCCATGTTGAGGGCATGTGGCCTGGTATGGGTCAGGAGGGGGGCCCTCGCTCGACCCCACCCCCCCATCCTGACCTCCCAAGCTGCATGCTTGGATAAGGGTCTGGTATGGATTTTTTTTTTTTTATTTTGTCGTGGAGCTCCCCTTAAAATCCATACCAGACCATAAGGCACTGGTATGAATGTGGGGGGGGGGAGGGGCGGGCTACGACATTTTTTCCCTTGATTTTGCATCTATATTGCCGGGAGCCGACAATACATTACAGCCGCATGCAACTTTAAATTACATTTTTCCTTTAGAAATGTCATTTTGCTGCGGCACTGTTCTACACATCGCACAAATGCTCCACTCTACAGCCAGACTAAGGGGACCCCCCAGGTTAGATATTTAAAGGAATATTTCATTTTTATTGTTTCACTTTAAGCATTACCCAGGTCCCCATACACTTTTTATGGTAATAATTTGCATATAAGCCTTTAAAATGAGCACTTTTGATTTTTCATGTTCGTGTCCCATAGGCTTTAATAGGGCTTGCATGTTCGCCAGAACTTTTTGCATGTTCGCGGTGTTCTGGTGCGAACCAAACCGGGGGGTGTTCGGCAGATCCCTAATGCTGGAATACCCATCCATGACCCATTTTCAATGCCCTGGCTGAGGGAAAGAGGTTCTTACCCAAGATTTGATGGTACATGGCCCCATCCATCGTCCCTTTGATGCGGTGAAGTCTTCCTGTCCCATTAGCAGAAAAACACCCCCAGAGCATAGTGTTTCCACCTGTATGTTTGACGGTGGGGATGGTGTTCTTGGGGTCATAGGCAGCATTCCTCCTCCTCCAAGCACGGCGAGTTGAGTTGATGCCAAAGAGATCTATTTTGGTCTCATCTGACCACAACACTTTCACCCAGTTCTCCTCTGAATCATTCAGATGTTCATTAGCAAACTTCAGGCGGGCCTGTACATGTGCTTTCTTGTGCAGGGGAACCTTTTGGGTGCTGCAGGATTTCAGTCCTTCACAGCATAGTGTGTTACCAATTGTTTTCTTGGTGACTATGGTCCCAGCTGCCTTGAGATGATTGACAAGATTCTCCTGTGTAGTTCTGGGCTGATTCCTCACTGTTCTCATGATCACTGAAACTCCATGAGGTGAGATCTTGCATAGAGCCCCAAACCAAGGGAGATTGACAGTTATTTTGTGATTCTTCTATTTGCAAATAATCGCACCAACTGTTGTCACCCTCTCACCAAGCTGCTTGGCGATGGTCTTGTAGCCCATTCCAGCCTCATGCAGGTCTACTATCTTGTTCCTGACATCCTTGGACAGCTCTTTGGTCTTGGCTATGGTGGATAGATTGGAATCTGATTGATTGATTGCTTCTGTGGACAGGTGTCTTTTACACAGGTAACAAGCTGAGATTAGGAGCACTCCCCTTAAGAGAGTGCTCCTAATCTTAGCTTGTTACCTATATAGAAGACACACGGGAGCCAGAAATCTTGCTGATTGATAGGGGAGCAAATACTTATTCATTAAAATGCAAATCAATTTATAACTTTTTTGAAATTTGTTTTTCTGGATATTTTTTCTGTTATTCAGTCTCTCACTGTTAAAATAAACCTGCCATTAAAATTATAGACTAATCATTTCTTTGTCAGTGGGCAAATGTACAAAATCAGCAGGGGATCAAATACTTATTTCCCTTACTGTACATTTGATGAAGATATTCTCAAAAGAGAGGACACTTGACCTGAGACTGCTCCAACAGTTTTAGCTAGTCCCAGGCCATACAGCAGATGCGTGGTCTGCTACACCAGTAGTTATGCTAATGCTAGCACCTTTAAAAAAATCCACCAAACTAGTCTTTAAAATGCTTCCTCCCTCTATTAACAGGTATACTTACTAACCTGTGAAAAAAAGATGTATATAATTACCTTTATTCAGCCAAGTCTGGTCCTGGGATCCCTTGTGTCAGCCAGCGACGTCTGCAGGGGAATGGAAAGATTGCCGACTACAGATGTAATAGCCGGGAGCGATGATATCACCCATAGGCTCTCATGGTGCAGCCATTGTCAGCGCTCATTCCTCTCCCCTGCAGCCGCCGCTGGCGGACACCGGGGAGTCAAATCATGTGACTGTGACCAGAGCTGGTTGAAAATAGGTAAGTATATGTATCTTTGTTACACAGGTTAGTTAGTATAGGTGTGAGGAGGGGGAGGAAGCATTTTTAAGACTAGTTAGGCTTTAGCTAGAACTCTACATTAGATTTACTGCTCTTGACATGTTCATCTGATTCTATTATGCCAATCTTATTTGCCCCAATGTCCATCTTATACTTCCAGTCCCAATTATAGCATAAAAAGTGCTATACTTAATGTATGTTGTGTTGTTTTTGTCATTCACATATTTAATCAAAATGTAAAATGTTCACAATTTCACATTCTATGAGTACAGTACTTAGCTGTATGCTGAGCTTAAGGCAACGTTTAAGGTACCCACCATATACAGTACAATGATAACGCATTAAAGTACAAGTCCAGTGGAAATGTTTCCTTTGCTTTGGATAGAGTTGGGAAAGGTTAGAACCATTGTCAGGATATAATTGCTGCTTCCGTTCCTGTTGGGGGGAATTTCACAAATTACTACCTGCCTTGCGTGGCATTACTAGGGTTGGTGTCACCTGGTGCAGTCAAACATGGTGTCTACGCCCCCCTCCGCTGGCCTGCCACAGAGCTCTGTCTTGTCAAATGACAGCAGGACAAGCAGTAGGGCACTGAGCAGGCTAATGCATTGGCATGGCTCTTTCCCTCTAGCCTGCCACAGTGCCACTTGATGGTGTCACCCCTCTGGCCTTCGCACCCCCATAGGGACACCACTGCTACATTGGTGGTTTACTTTCTTAAACAGTTAGTTCACCTATACCAAAAAACTGCTTAAGCAGATAAGGGGTATCTGTAAATAAAAACAAACTGTGCAGCTTTGGCTAAAGATGAAAAATGCTCCTGCTATAGGTGTAGGCCATTTACGTACCTCCTGAAGCCTGACTGGAAAACTCCCAGGACATTGCTAGGACATTACTAAGACAGGCCTAGGCTGAAAAAAGACACCAGTCCATCCAGTTCAACCTGTGGTGTGTGTTTGCTTGTGTTTATTTCAAAAGTAAGTTGTATATCCCTGTATGTTGTGATCGTTAAGGTGACAATCTAATAGGTTTTTTTAAACTATCCATGCTCCCTGCTGATACCGCTGCTTGTGGAAGAGAATTCCACATCCTTACCGCTCTGACAGTAAAAAAAACCCTCTACGCAGTTTAACCACTTTAGCTCCAGCCGCTGTCATTATACGGCGGCAGTGTGACTGCTTCCCGCAAATCACCATTGCTGTACGGCAGCGCTGGAGCTCACTTTTGTGGGCGCGCTCCCATTGGCCAGCGGGGAAAACCAATCAATGGGTGGGGCGGACTCGATGTCCGCCGGCCATGCGCGATCGTTCCCCGCAGTGACCGAATGGGGATCTGCCTGTGTAAACAAGGCAGATCTCCGTTCTGACAGGGGAGATCACACAGAATCGCCTGATGAAGTCATGTGATTGTGACGCTACGCGTCAAGATTGGAGCTACAGGCTAAACCAGAAGTGGCGCGGATATACGAGTTCGCCGCTCGTGGAGCGTATGAGCATTTTTAAATTCAAAAATGA
Source organism: Glandirana rugosa (assembly GCA_018402905.1). Classification (NCBI taxonomy): domain Eukaryota; kingdom Metazoa; phylum Chordata; class Amphibia; order Anura; family Ranidae; genus Glandirana; species Glandirana rugosa. Next base: position 217,289 of record BLSH010461889.1, on the reverse strand, counting down.
GTGTAACCACCTGCTTTTACTTTAATAAATGTATGGTTAAACGGTATCACACTATGGGCCACTTCTGTTTCATACACCATCATTACTGAGGTCACTAGCAGGGGACATCCGGAGGCAAAGAGAGGAGATTACCCACCATAGAGGACCCCATACTGCACCATCCGCATTAGAACACCTAGAGGCTGGATGATTGAACTGGATCCCCAAAGACCCCCATCGATATAATGCTGTTACCTTATAGCTGTGAGTTGAGAGGCTAGAGAGCACTTTATGTCACATCGAGATAAAGTCACCAATCACCTAAAATTATAGCAAGAGCGCAAAAGAGACTGATCACATTGCTGCAAATAGCAGCCTACATTGATATATTTTTTTGGACTCATATATACAGTATCTCACAAAAATGTGGACACCCCTCCCATTTTTGTAAATATTTTGTTATATCTTTTCATGTGACAACACTGAAAAAATGACACTTTGCTACAATGTAAAGTAGTGCGTGTACAGCTTGTATAACAGTGTCAATTTGCTGTCCCCTCAAAATAACTCAACACACAGCCATTAACCCTTTCCCTGCCAGAGCCGTTTTTTGCATTTTTGGCACACATGTTTAAAAAATCATTTTAGGCCTGAAGATTATACGAAACCCCCAATGGTATATTTACTGAAAGCAGACACCCTAGAAAATAAAATATGTGTAGTTCCAATTTTTAACGTCACATGATAGTACTGCAATGGTCTAGGAAACGCAAAATTTCAGTAAAAACACACTAACGTGAATTGTAGGGCAAACAAACGCAATAAATTACCCACATTTTGTAACATATAAAAGACAAGGTTGTGCCGAGTAAATAGATACCCAACATGCCAAACCTTAAATTTTTGTGCACCCGGTGAAATGGCGTCAAACTTCAGTACCCTATATTTTCTATGGGTGATGCTTCAGAAGCCACCTATAGGTGTCAGTTTAGTGTTACGGAGGAGGCCTTGTGTTAGAACTATTGCTCTCACTCTGGCGTAAGTGGCGATATGTAACATGTGTATCGCAATAGATGTTTTCATGCGTAGGTGCCCCGACGCATGCGTTTATGTCTGTGTATATGTGTATATGGGGGGTGGGGGGGTCTCAACATTTTTTTGGGGGGGGGATTTTATGTGTTTGAGTGTAACTTTATTTTTTGCAAAAAAAAAAATGTTTTACTTAACTTCTTTTTTTTTTTTCATCACATAGGGGACAAAAAGTCCCCTATGTGATGATTTTTGGTGACAGGTTCTCTTTATTGAGACATGCAGGGTCTAAAAGACCACCAATGTCTCCCTTGTACTCCAGTGAATGTTTTGCAATGCAGATCGCATTGCAAAACATCCGTTCCTGGCAAAGCAAGCCGGGGACACCAAGAACGTTCCGGGTCACTGCAAGAAGGGGAGGAGAGCGGATGTGTATCCCCCCGCTGTTAGGTCCGTACGACATATGGACCTGGCGGCGAAAGGGTTAATGTTTAAACCACTGGCAACAAAAGTGAGTACACCCCAAGTGAAAATGTCCAAATTGGGCCCAATTAGCCATTTTCCCTCCCCGTGTCATGTGGCTTGTTAGTGTTACGAGGTCTCAGTTGTGAATGGGGAGCAGGTGTGTTAGATTTGGTGTTATCACTCTCGCTCTCTCATACTGGTCCCTGAAAGTTCAACATGCCACCTCATGGCAAAGAACTCTCTGAGGATATGAAAAAAAAAGAATTGTTGCTCTACATAAAAATGGCCTAGGCTATAAGAAGATTGCCTAGACCCTAAAACTGAGCTGCAGTACGGTGGCCAAGACCATACAACGGTTTAACAGGACAGATTCCACTCAGAATAGGCGTCGCCATGGTCGACCAAAGAAGTTGAGTGCACGTCCTCTGCGTCATATCCAGAGGTTGTCTTTGGGAAATAGACATATTAGTGCTGCCATAATTGCTTAAGAGGTTGAAAGGGTCGGGGATCAGCCTGTCAGTGCTCAGACCATACGCCGCGCACACTGCATCAAATTGGTCTGCATGGCTGTCGTCCCAGAAGGAAGCCTCTACTAAAGATGTTGCACAAGAAAGCCCGCAAACAGCTTGCTGAAGACAAGCAGACTAAAGACATGAATTACTGCCACCATGTCCTGTGGTCTGATGATATCAAGATAAACGTATTTGGTTCAGATGGTGTCAAGCATGCATGGCGGCAACCAGGTGAGGAGTACAAAGACAAGTGTGTCTTGCCTACAGTCAAGCATGGTGGTGGGAGTGTCTGGGGCTGCATGAGTGCTGCCGGCCCTGAGAAGCTACAGTTCATTGAAGGAACCATGAATGTCAACATGTACTGTGACATACTGAAGCAGAGCAAGATCCCCTCCCTTTGGAGACTGGGCCACAGGGCAGTTTTCCAACATGATAAGGACCCCAAACACACCTCCAAGATGACAACTGCTTTGCTAAAGAAGCTGAGGGCAAAGGTAATGGACTGACAAGCATGTCTCCAGACCTAAACCCTGTTGAGCATCTGCGGGGCATCCTCAAGCAAATGGTGGAGGAGCACAAGGTCTCTAACATCCACCAGCTCAGTGATGTCGTCATGGAGGACTGGAAGAGGACTCCAGAGGCAACCTGTGAAGCTCTGGTGAACTCCATGCCCAAGAGGGTTAAGGCAGTGCTGGAAAATAATGGTGCCCACACAAAATATTGACACTTTGGGCCCAATTTGGACATTTTCACTTAGGGGTGTACTCACATTTGTTGACAGCGGTTTAGACATTAATGGCTGAGTGTTGAGTTATTTTGAGGGGACAGCAAATTTACACTGTTATACACAGAGGCGTAACTAGAACCTTCAGGGCCCCGGTGCAAGAAATTATGAAGGGCCCCCTGACCCCTGGCCAGGGCCCTTCCCTCTTCCCACTGATGGTGGGGACCTTTACTTCTATTGTGGGTCCCTTTATTACGGTACTGCAGTGGGGCCCTTTCACAAGTTCTGCAGCAGGCCCAAGGGGGACCAGGGAAGCACACAGGGGCCCTGGGAACAGCAGAAGACAAGTAAACTGGATAAAGGAAAATGTAGGAGATTGGGTCCTCTAAATGCCGCCCCGCCATCCCTCCTATTCAGGTGTACAAGGGAGGCACATGGGCCCCCTGGACCATGGGGCCCGGTTGCAATTGCAACCCCTATCGTTACGCCCCTGGTTATACAAGCTGTACACTCACTACTTTACATTGTAGCAAAGTGTAATTTCTTCAGTGTTGTCACATGAAAAGATATAATAAAATATTTACAAAAATGTGAGGGGTGTACTCACTTTTGTGAGATACTGTATACTTAATTGTGGCACGCTCACATTTATAATTCACATTTGTAATGTGATAGACATTTTTTTTCATGTAAGTTTTAGCACCACTATGCCAGGGAATTATTTACTCATAGAGGATTTGGATATTTTGACGGTTTATTTTTTTCACTTTATTGATTGGTATACCAACATTGGTATTTTTGCACAATATTGTTATTTAAAGGATCATGGATCACTATTGATTATCTACAGTGCAGCACCATCACTTGTTTTCATGTTTTATTAACTATAGGATTGGTTAAATCGGTGCTTGCGGCAGTCGACTAGCACATTTCACCGTTAGTGATAGCACGGGAGTACTACACGTAAATATTGTATCACACGGATCCTGTCTTTCTGCTATGTAGGAAGACGGATCTGTGTGATTCCCCACTCACACAGTTCCCCATACACTTAGAAACACCTCCCAGGGAACACATTTAACCCCTTAATCGCCCCTGATGTTAACCCCTTCCCTGCCAGTGCTGTTAGTACAATAACAGTGTATATTTTTAGCACTGATTACTGTAATAATGTCACTGTTTCCCAAAAAAGCGTCAAAAATGTCAGTTAGGTGTCCGATCTGTCTGCAGCAATGTCGCAGCCCCGCTAAAAATCACCGATCACCTCCATTACTAGTAGAAATAAATAAATAAAAATTCCATAAATCTATCCCCCATTTTGTAGACACGATAAACCAATCAATATTCGCTTATTGCGATTTTTTTTTACCAAAACTATGTAGCAGAATACATATTAGCCTAAACTCTTGAACAAATTTGTTTTTTTACATTGTTTTTTTTTTTTTGGAAATGTTTTAAAGGCAGAAAGTAAAAAAATGTGGGCTTTTTTCAAACTTTTTTTGTTTATAGCGCAAAAAATAAAACCTGTAGAGGTGATCAGATCCCGCCAAAAGAAAGCTCTATTTGTGGGCAAAAAGGACGCCAATTTTGTTTGGGTACAATGTCGCATGACTGCGCAATTGTCAGTTAAACTGGCGCAGTTCCGTATCGCAAAAAATGGCCTGGTCATTAAGGGGGAAATCCTTCCGGTCCTCAAGTGGTCAAGGTTAAACCGTTTCTCTTCCAATTTCAGTTTTTTCCCTATGCTAGGATCACCAGTACGGTATTTGTACATTGCTATCATATCCCCTCTCAAGCGTCTCCTCTCCAGAGAGAATAACTTCAATGCTTGTAGTCTTTCCCCATTGGGGCTTTCTGTTCAGGTCCTCCTGTCCGTTTTTCAGGTGGACCTGAATGGATTCTCCATGCAGCCCTATGGAGCGGCGGATGTCAGCGGAGACATGTCCACTGACAACCGCCGCTCTCTGATCCGATCTTGTCCATGAAATACAGACGGATGGAAACCTATTTTTCATCCGTCTGTAGAATCGGATCGGAGCAGATCGGATGAAAACGGACAGGCGGTCCGTTTTCATCCAATCTCCTTAGAGGAGAGCGGCACTCTGAAAGTTCCATCTCCACACAGTGAGCGGAGATGGAACTGTCATCCGCCGACTCAGTGGGGATCAGCGGAGCGACCCCCCCCGAGCAAAAACTGACCCTTTACACGGAAAGCCCGTGTGAAAGGGCCCTAACTGAGATCCTCCAGTCCTTTTATCAGCTTTGTTGCTCTTCTCTGGACTCTTTCCAGTTCCAGTACATCCCTCCCGAGGACTGGTGCCCAGAACTGGATGGCATACTTAAGATGCGGCTGGACCGGAATCTTGTATGGTGGGAGAATTATCATTCTATCTCTGGAGTAAATACCCTTAATAATGTGAGGATGTTTGAATCAGAGAAAAAGCTCAATCCTGTGATGGTGAACATGGTCAGGCTTCTCTTTGCAATGTCCTGGGAGCATTCCAGTCAGGCTTCTTATCATGCTCTTAGCTGAAATCTGCACAAACATACATTGTCAGTTGACAGTTGTTCATAATGGTCAGAATTATCCATACTGAATGATTTATTGAACCTGAGCATGGGTGTCTTTAGATAGGCACCAGCATCAGATGAGAGTTACATTGTGTAACTCCTAGTTGATGAGTACAATGTATGTAACAGGGGTTGAGTCTCTCTTTCAGTTTCTTCGTCAGTTCTGTCTTTTCTGCAGTAAGTGCAACATGTTCTTGCAGGAATTTCGTTATATTGTGGGAGAGTTTCATACTTGTCCGTGACAGGAGAGAAATCAAAATCTGCGACCTAGAGTAAAAAGAAAGAGTGATTAGAACAGAAGATAGACTTTTTCACTGTAATTTAGACAAGCCGGAGAGGTAAACTTTATTTTTACTGTACCTTCTGTTCACAAGTTTTACTTTTAAATTTGCATATCATAACCTCTTGCGGCCAACATAACACCTATGTGCAGGGGCAAAGACGGCAGGCTTTGATGTCCACACTCTGCATATGTGCATATGAGTTCATGAGTGCCCGAGTCTTCTGTACTGAAAGCAGGCTTACTGCGAGCTCCCTAAACAGTGATTGAGTTGTCATAGACCATGGCTCACCGGCTTGCTGGCGGGATCATAATATGACAACTATGACAGTCAATAACATTGGCCATTTGATCAGGCAGCCCTACCCTCCTGCCCTGTTAAAGGGATGCTGGGGCTAGACAGGAAGGGGTTAAGGCAGCCATTTTTAACCAGGATTCTATGTAAACCCTAGATTTCCTCTAGAGGTTGTTAGGGGTTCCTTGAGCTGTGATTGATCGATTGTCCTCTGCTTTGATGATGCCTGCAAAGCTACCAGGCCATTGTCACTTTACAAATCCATCTACATGTCACCAAAGATCTTTTTAATTGTCTGTTAGGGTGTCATTTTCATCTCCAATGTAAGATGGGTATTCTTCCCACCGACCACCAATGTAAGAGGGGCATTCTTCCCAGTGAACAACAATGTAAGAAAGGCATTCTCCCCACTGATAAACAATGTAAGAAAGGCGTTCTACCCACTGACCTCCGATGTAAGGGTCATTCTTCCCACTGATCACCAGTGTAAGAGGGTATTCTTCCCACTGATCATCAAAGTAAAAAGGGCATTCTTCCCATTAACCGCCAAAAAAGGGTCAATCTTCCCCCTGATTATCAATGTAAGGGGCATTCTTCCTACTGATCACCAACGTAAGAGAGCATTCTTCGCACTGATCACCAAAGTAAGAAGGGCATTTTTCCCATTTACCACCAAAAAAAGTGGCATTCTTCCCCCTGATCACCAATGTGAGAAGGGCATTCTTCCCACTGCTCACCAATTTAAGATGCATTCTCCCCCCTGATTGTCAATGTAAGGGGCATTTTTCCCACTGATTACCAAAGTAAGAAGGGCATTCTTCCCATTCACCACCAATAAAAAGGGCATTCTTCCCCCTAATCACCAATGTAAGAAGGCGAATTCTTCCTAATAAACGCCAATGTAAGAAGGCATTCTTCCCAATGACCACCAATGTAAGGGGCATTCTTCTCCCTGATCACCAATGTAAGAGGGGTATTTTCCCTATGTACCACATTTTTAAGGAGCATTCTACCCACCGCTCACCAATGTAAGAGGGGGAATTCTCCCCACTGACCACCAATGTAGTAGGCATTTTTCCCACTGCTCACCAATGTAAGAGGGGCATTCCTTCCACTGACTGCCAATGTAAGGGGCATGCGTTCAATGTTTACAAATATAAGGAGCATTCTCCACACTGATCACCAATATAAGAAGGGCATTCTTCCCACTGACCACCAAAGTAAGGCAAATTTTTCCCACAACCCTCGATGAATTGGTTTAAGCAGGCTTTCCTCAAGACCTGAAAACTATTTTTGGGGATTCCTTTTGGGTAAAAAAGGTTCAGAAAGGCTGTCTCAAAGGATGGGTGCATCTTTAAATAAACCTCCATGTATTATTCCTCACTATGCTCGCCAAAAAATGAAATATACTCTTTAGACTTCAGATAAACATGAGTGAAAATCTAAGTGCCGTGGCCTAGTAAGGGCTGCACAGTGTTTAAAACTTGTTGAGCTGCAAGTTCTTTGTAAGATCCCATAAGTGTACCAGTGATGGCCATAGGGCAATAATGAGCAGGCCGTAAAGGTGGAAATATTCGTTATCTGCCTGTGTGGTCTATACATATACTTTTTTATATTTTTTTAGTTGCTTTTTATTAAACAGAACTCTGACCAAAAATAACAAGATAAAAAGGAATAGCCAATTAAAAGCTAAAGTAACAAAACTAATTTTTGCTGGAATAACCCCCACAGTACTTTTTCTGCTACTAGATGACCTCAGCCTGATGGTCCGCATCATTTAACCCTCTTAATCTGAGCCCATGTCCTCCTTGACCAACCCCAGCTGGTTACTGGACAGAGGAAGGAAAAGCCTGTGCTGCACAGTGAGGAGCTCATGTCTCTGTCACTCTGCTTTCTTCTATCAGCATGCTTCTGGTCAGCAACTGATATGGTCCTAGTAATGCCTTTTCCTTGTAATGCCTTTTTCCTCAGCAAGAGGCTGATAGAAGATCAAATTCATGTGAATACACTGCTTACATTTAAAAAATAAAATATGTCCGATGATCTATTAACACATTCCTGCATTTCGTAGTCATGAGGAACATGTGCAATAAGAATATAGATATCTTTAGCAAATAGACACAGAACAAGCAATACTAATATTCATTTGTTTGTAGGTAACCAGACACTTAAAACTATGAGATATGTACTGGTGCATCTGTATGTAACTGCTGGGCATGTATTTTTGCCTAGATACAATTCATTTTTTGTGATTTTATCAAATGCTAGTTGACATCTGAATCGCACAGGAAAGCATGCTGTGTTTCCTGTCGTGCGATTTTGCAGCCCATTCAAATGAATGGGCTGCAAAAGCGCACGGCAGGAAACACAGCACGCTTTCCTGTGCAATTCAGGTGTGAACTGCCCTTTAATAAAATCAACACCGGTACATATCTCATCGGAATGCAGAAAAATTAGAACATGCACATGCAATTTACTGCAAATACATGGACACGCGCAGCAAATCAAAAGGACAGTACATCAGAGAACACGTTTTTCGTTTTGGTGTGAACTGGTCCTGAAGGTTTATGAATTTTACATGGCAAAATAAACATTGCAAAACAAACCAATACAGGCTATAGTGCCAATGTCTTTCATTATACATGGGGAATTGGTATCATTTGAATAGGTTTGGTAACATGTGTACAGAAGTTTGAAATATTACGGAGAACAGGGAAAGGTAAGTAAAAGAGAACGGTAGATATTTAGAGTGTAGATAGTGCTGTCTCTCCCATAGGAACAAGATAAAATTGTACGTGAGCTTCAGGGCCAGCCCTACCATGGGTCCCAGTGGGTCCATCAGACCCAGGCAGCACTTTGAGAGGGGCAGCAAATTGAACCATAGCCACCTCTCCTTCTCTTCTATTTACCCAGCAAAGTGACGACCAAGATTTTTTTTCCAGCAGTTGTGTGTCATGATGACAACTGCCCCTCCGGGCCGCACTGCCTTCCCCTATACTACCTTATCCCATCCCTATACTGCCCTAGCCTGTCTATATACTACCCTAGCCTGTCTATATACTGCCCTAGCCTGTCCATATACTGCCATAGCCTGTCCATATACTGCCCTAGCCTTCCCCATATACTGCCCTAGCCTGCCTCTTGGAATTGAACATAATAGTAAGTCATATAATTTTGCATATAGACAAGGTGCTGTTGCATGTAAATCTTGACTTCCTGATAAATTTAATTTTAGTTTTAATTACCATGATATAAAATAATGGATGTGGGGGCCTTTTGGTGGGCGTGATTTTGTTTTGGGGGGGGCAACATTTCATTCTTGGACCCAGGCAGCACAATGTCTTGGCCCAGCCTGGTTAGCTTCCTGTTGGTATGTTGGGAGAGATAGCAACGTATGAAATATGAAGAAAGGGCCGGAGATAGGGAGTTCATCTGGTCGATGGGTGGGTGGATATAGGTAAGACTCCAGTGGGAAGTGGGAATAAGAAACTAAGGTAGGGATAAAAATATGAGGTGCAAAGGAAGAGGAGGAGTGGTATGGTAGTGTATGGAGACACAAAGGGGATTGGGGGAGAAGAATAGGGTTCCCCCTTTCACGTCACCCTGACCAAGCATGACCAGAGTGTCTCCGTGCATCCTTCATGCAGAGAGAAGTTCTCAAAAGTCTTGAGAGCCACTGAACACCGTCAATGCTGCCCGGGTGATTGTCATGAGCTTGAGTGTTGACTGGAATAGAGTTACAGTCAATGAGAGGTTACATGATTTATTCATATCTTTGTCTATATTCTCCATATAAAGCAGATTGGCTGATAATAAGTTACACATGCAGACATCATAAAATTGTGTTTACCTGCTATTTGCCCATTTTCTTTTTGCTATCAATATCATAATTAACAGCTCCCCCTCCAGTCACTGGTGCATCACACATGTTAGAATGACAGCAATGACAATGCTTGAATTATAGACTGACTTAAGTCACAGTGCTGACATTCCAACTCTAATTTTTGCTCTGCAGAGGAGCATCAGAAATATAATAGTACATTTTAGGTAATTACAGAAGCAGTATGAGTATCTAAAAGTAAATGTAAAACCTGTTTAAACCATTATATAACAAATAGGTATTTTTTTTACAATGTGCCTCAAAATGTCTTACATTCATTGCAATATTCATGCAGAAATATAGATTTCCGTAGCAGAATTGTGTTTGGAAAAATTACTCAAAGGGGAAGACTGGGATTAGAAGAAAACAGATAGAGTACCTTGAAAAAGTGATAGACCAACACAAAGCGTCACATAATTGTGAAGTGGAAGGAAAATGATAAATGATTTTCAACATTTTTACAAATAAATATCTGAAAAGTGTGGAGTGCATTTGTATTCAGCCTCCTTTACTCTGATAACTCTAACTAAAATCGAATGGAACCAATTGCCTTCAGAAGTCACCTAATTAGTAAATGGAGTCCACCTGTGTGTAATTTAATCTCAGTATAAGTACGGATGTTCTGTGAAGCCCTTAGAGGTTTGTTAGAGAACCTTGGTGAACAAACAGCATCATGGAGGTCAAGGAACACACCAGACAGGTCAGGGATAAAGTTGTGGAGACGTTTAAAGCAGGGTTAAAAAAAATATCCCAAGCTTTAAACATCTGACAGAACACTGTTCAATCCATCATCTGAAAATGGAAAGAGTATGGCACAACTGCAAACCTACCAAGACATGGCCATCCACCTAAACTAACAGGCTGGGCAAGGAGAGCATTAATCAGAGAAGCAGCCAAGAGGTACATTGTAACTCTGGAGGAGCTGCAGAGATCCACAGCTCAGATGGGAGAATCTGTCCACAGGACAACTATTAGTCATACACTCCACAAATCTGGCGTTTATGGAAGAGTGGCAAGAAGAAAGCCATTGTTGAAAGAAAGCCATTGGAAGTCCAGTTTGCAATTTGTGAGAAGCCATGTGGGGGACACAGCAAACATGGAAGAAGGTACTGTAGTCAGATGAGACCAAAAGTGAACTTTTTGGCCTGAAAGCAAAACTAACACTGCACATCACCCTGAACACACCATCCCCACCGTAAGCACATGGTGGTGGCAGCATCGTGTTGTGGGGATGCTTTTCTTTAGCAGGGACAGGGAAGCTGGTGAGAGTTGATGGAAAGGTTTATGAAGCCAAAAACAGGGCAACCTTAGAAGAAAACCTGTTAGAACAGTGGTTCTCAACTCCTGTCCTCAGGACCCACCAACAGGCCAGATTTTAAGTATTACCTTGGGGAGATGCAGACTAGAATACTGCAATCACTGAGCAGCAAATTATATCACCTGTGATGTATTTCAGTTATCCTGAAAACCTGGCCTGTTAGTGGGTTCCAAAGACAGGAGTTGAAAACCACTGTGTTAGAGTCTGCAAAAGACTTGAGACTGGGGCAGAGGTTCATCTCCCAGCAGGAGAACGACCTTAAACATACAGCCAGAGCCACAATTGCATGGATTAAATCAAAGGATATTCATGTGTTAGAATGGCCCAGTCACAGTCCAGACCTAAATCCAAATGAGAATCTGTGGCAAGACTTGAAAATTGCTGTTTACAGACGCTCTCCATCAGAGCTTGAGCTATTTTGCAAAGAAGAATGGGCAAAAGTGTCACTCTCTACATGTGCAAAGCTGATAGAGACATCCCCAAAAAGACTTGTGGCTGTAATTGCAGCGAAAGGTGGTTCTACAAAGTACTGACTCAGGGGGGCTGAATACAAATGCACGCCACACTTTTCACATATTTATTTGTAAAGAATTTTGAAAATTATAATTTTCCTTCCACTTCCCAATTATGCGCCACTTTATGTTGGTCTATGACATAAAATCCCAATAAAATACATTTACGTTTTTGGTTGTAACATTACAAAATGTGGAAAATTTCAAGGGGTATGAATAATGAAAAATGCCCAATGGTTCATTCTGATTTGGACAAATATGGGTCATTACTAAGACAGTGGGAGACACTCCTTCAATGTAGTATATGCTTAAAGTGACGTTGTGATATCCTTATATATAGTAAAGATACCATTGGGCTGTACGCCTGCATTCCTAGGGTACCTGCTCCTACCTTGTAGGACCACCATCTTTCTGTTCAACCCCAAGCAGCCCCCCCCCCCCCCCAAATCA
>BLSH010461889.1:157517-205264 GCA_018402905.1 Glandirana rugosa | reverse complement strand
TTGTGGTCGTAAAATTTTAAGTCAATACTAAACCCCCCCCCCCCCCCCCCAAATCATAACTGAATTTTAAAATGCTGGTGTTTGCACAGATCTAGGACATGTTCTGGTATATTATACATGAAACTGTGACACAGACTGGGATCTCCATCTGTGTATTAGTGTCCTGGTATGACACTGCTCATATCTGGGGAAAGGTCACTAAAACACCAAGAACTGCATTGTAGGAGATAGGGCAGTGCACCTGTTCCTCATCAGGGCAGTGCACATTTTCTTCATGCCACATGAAAACTACCAAATGTATCTACTGTTTCTATCTACAGCTGCGATCACTCAAAACAATTAGTATTCAAAATCTAAAAGGTAAAACTGTGACAGAGCAAGTGGGTTGGCGTCAGTACACACAAGCCAACCGAGCGAGGTTGCAGACGTGTTTGGTGGATGTTCGCTTTGCCTTATATTTTATATTTTTTAATAATATCTTGCACTATGAATTCTCCTCCTTATTTTGAATACACATATCAATCGGAGTGGGATGGTTGAACTTATCAGGACTCCTAGGAATCAATTGGGAGTGAGCTGTGGCTCTTGTCAAGAGGATATCACTAAGCACTTTTGATCCCCTTTGTTGGATCACATGTTCTGGTAAACAGCCTGTTTATCTACACTAACACAAGGGTGGGAGTGTGGTGGTGTTTTTGTAAGAGACACTATAGCAGACAGCAAAAGAGAATTTTCTTTTTCTGCACATGGAAGGATGTTAATTGGACTTTCTGTCATATAGAATTTTCTTCACAGTTTGATTCTCATTCACAATAATTAGTAAATCAGTGCATTTGTAGATAGTCATGTTTTGATTTTTCCACATGTCATTTTAATCCATGATGAGGTTTATGCATTAGCTTATTGCACTTTATTGAATAGTTTATAGCAGGGATGTGCAATTAGCAGACCTCCAGATGTTGCAGAACTACAAATCCCATGAGGCATAGCAAGACTCTGACAGCCACAAGCATGACACCAGAGGCAGAGGCATGATGGGACTTGTAGTTTTGCAACAGCTGGAGGTCCGCTAATTGCATATCCCTGGTTTATAGTATCAAACCTTTTGCACTTTATATAAGTATAATCATAGACGACGTCTATGAGGACGAAACTCCTCTACCCAAAAGATTTTACGCTATGCGAAGTCCCTTTTTCTTTTATATACACCATTTCTGTGCCGGAGTGCACCCTCAAGTGATGTCCATATGATGACCTTTCCATAACCCCAGATTTCCAGTCTATACTATTTTTATTTGAATTCCTATTTTAATTTTTTGTGCATCCTTTTTTACTGCATAATTATTTGAGCTTTTTTAGACTAATTGCATGTGACATATTATGGATGAATTCTGATGAATTCTGAGTCAATTTGGAATTGTTGCACCTAGCACTTTATCTAGTTGGTTTATCTGATTTTATATTACATATTTATGAGCCACTATTTTCAGGTTTGAGCGCTACACTTTTGGTGTATACAGATTTTTTTTGCACAGCTGATTTGCATCCCAATTGATATATTTATTTTGGATTTGATTTTAAAGATCAGTATGAGATTTTTTTATATTCCTAAGCTATTTGATTTGAGATAGCACACTTTCTTTTTGTTTTTACAGTGTCTCTGTAGTAGGGTATTCAGCTACTTTGTGTGCAGCAGTCTCACTATTGAAAGCCAAGCGTGAACCCAGCCCCCCTCTTTTGAAAAAATACATTTAGTAAATTCATAAACATGTTAAAATTCTCAATTAGTGTTAAAACACAAACTTTCAAAATATGAGAACTTCTTAAATATGTCCTGTGCCATCCAATTCATTCAGTGCAATAAAATTCATCAGTGTCCAAATTCATTATCCAAATACATAAAGAGACCCATGCTAAAATTGTGCAATACATCCAGTGTTAAATACACATAAAGTGCAATAGCGCATCTAAAAATAAAGAGTCCACGAAATATTGTCCTCATGACTCCTCCTCCACATCCGGTGTCCTTCACCTTTCACTCTAACTAATCACCAGATTTAAAATCCATCAGACTTTTCTCTCTACTAAAACAACCTGGGTCCTTTTTAGCAAATATAGGGTTAAGAATACACAATCTTTCCAACCAATATGGGGTAATCTTTATTTAACCTTCTCTCCTTCCCGAGACCATAGGCAAAGGATAAAAAGTGCTATATAGCGTAACATGCTTTTTATGCATATAATAATGGTTACCTGTAGGTACAGTGAATATCTCCTAAACTTGTGCTGTTTAGGAGCTATTCACAGTGGAAGCAGCCGTTGAAGTCACCGGAGCATGCGTACTGTACTCTGAATTGACACTGAGTATGCCATCAATTCAGAGCATTGTGCCAAGACTGTGACTCTCATGCACATGTGCAGGAGTGACATCATCGTGAACCAGCCATTCGAACGGCCGGAGCTGTGGCACATAATTGTGAAGTGGAAGGAAAATGATAAATGGTTTTCCAATTTTTTTACAAATAAATATGTGAAAAGTGTGGCGTGCATTTGTCAATACTTTGTAGAACCACCTTTCGCTGCAATTACAGCTGCAAATCTTTTTGGGGATGTCTCTACCAGCTTTGCACATCTAGAGAGTGACCTTTTTGCTCATTCTTCTTTTCAAAATAGCTCAAGCTCTGTCAGATTGGATGGAGAGCGTCTGTGAACAGCAATTTTCAAGTCTTGCCACAAATTCTCAATTGGATTTAGGTCTGGACTTTGACTGGGCCATTCTAATACATGAATATGTTTTGATCTAAACCATTCTATTGTAGATCTGACTGTATGTTTAGGGTCATTGTCCTGCTGGATGGTGAACCTCCGCTCCAGTCTCAAGTTTTTTGCAGACTCTAACAGGTATTCTTCTAAGATTTCCCTGTACTTGACTCCATCCATCTTCCCATCAACTCTGACCAGCTTCCCTATCCCTGCTGAAGAAAAGCATTCCCAGAACATGCTGCCACCACCATGTCTCACAGTGTGGATGGTGTGTTCAGAGTGATGTGCAGTGTTAGTTTTCCGTCACACATAGCGTTCTGCTTTTAGGCCGAAAAGTTCAATTTTGGGCTCATCTGACCAGAGCACCTTCTTCCACATGTTTGCTGTGTCCCCCACATGACTTCTTGCAAACTGAAAATGGGACTTATTATGGCTTTCTTTCAGCAATGGCTTTCTTCTTGCCATTCTTCCATAGGCCAAATTTGTGGAGTGCATGACTAATAGTTATCCTGTGGACAGATTCTCCCACCTGAGCTGTGGCTCTCTGCAGCTCCTCCAGAGTTACCATGGGATGATGGATTGAATAGTGCTCTATGAGATGTTCAAAGTTTGGGATAGTTTTTTTTATAGTCTAACCCTGCTTTAAAACTTCTCCACAACTATATCCCTGGCCTATCCGATGTGTTCCTTGGCCTTCATGATGCTGTTTGTTCACTAAAATTCTCTAACAAACCTCTGAGGGCTTCACAGAACAGCTGTATTTATACTGAGATGAAACTACACAAAGGTTGAGTCTATTTACTAATTAGGTGACTTCTGAAGGAAATTGATTCACTAGATTTTAGCTTGGGGTATCAGAGTAAACGGGCTGAATACAAATGCACGCCACACTTTTCACATATTTATTTGTAAAAAAAAAAAAATTTGAAAACCATTTATCATTTCCCTTCCACTTCACAATTATGTTCCACTTTGTGTTGGTCTATCACATAAAATCCCAATAAAATACATTTATGTTTTTGCTTGTAATATGACAAAATGTAAGCTCCTTGAGGGTAGGGACTGATGTGAATGTACAATATATATGTAAAAGTGCTGTGTAAATTGATAGCACTACCCAATGGTAGGGCACGGCTCAACTCCCCAGAGGAGTCGGGCGCGGGTCTGTGCCTGCAGCTGCCCTGCAGGGGAGGGAGCAGTCTGGTTATTGACATACATTGATCTGCTAATTTGTTTCACCAAATTCACCTGTTGTCTATGGTTTAATGATGTATGAATGTCCCTGATAATCTGAAATGAAGCTCTGTATCTCTTTTTGAAATTTAAATAAAAATCATTGAAATCGAAATTGATAGCACTATATAAGTACCTAAAAAAATAAAAATAATAATAATAAAATGTGGAAAATTTCAAGGGGTATGAATACTTTTTCATGGCACTGTAGGTATATGGAAACATGGATGGGGGCATTAACAAACACTGCTGGTGCTCTTTTACCTTTGCACAAAGCAAAAGCTATTGTAAGTTAGGCTGAACCAGGTAGTCTGACGTGGTCTGCTCGTGACCAAAAACATGCAAATGGAGAAAAGTTCAATTTCAATAGCCATATGAATTTCTCAGGGAAAAAACATCTTTACTGCAACCCACATAATTTGTCACCTCCAACAATACAGGATGAAAGCTAGCAATACGTAATCCTCCCTCTACCAATGCTGCTCATCAGTTTAGAAGTTTGGATCTGCCTGTACTCATTATAGAACAAAAGGTTCAAACACACAGCTGGGAGTTTTGTTATTTTAGCAAAATCTGACACATTGCTGCTCTCTATTCAACGCATTCACAGACATTAACAACCCGTCTCCATACTGCCAGCAGACGCGCAATATCAGAAAATGAAAGACTCACTTGTGTACTGTATTTTTTCACATACATTGCTAGGATCAACTTTAAAAATGTTAGTGTACAACATATATAGCTATTAAATCAGTCCTTTGCATCATACGCTTATACTGAAAATGTTCAGATGACTTTACTCTTTTGTGCAGCATTCTTGGTTGAGCATGCATGAAAGGATCACATCTTACCGACCCCACTTTTACTGCAAAGTGCTCACCATATTCAGTACTCTGTGCCATTTGTATATGATTTTTGTATGTGTTGAATTGAACTGCATCAGGTTTCATTTGATGTATGCTGACATCTAGTGGCCTTTTTTGGCCACTACAACTTGTTTTCTTTATTGGTGTCTCCCTCTGTCCTCCCCTCTTGTTTAGTACTGGTTAATTCAGTTCTAGCATTCCCAGATGCCCCCTCCACCTGTTGGAGATGTGAAGCCGCGGAAGGATCCTACCTACATATTTGGTGGGATTGCCCTCTGATACAACCTTTTTGGTCTCAGGTTTTCTCTGTACACAATGCTATCTACAGTGAATCTCTTAAACCCGCCCCGGAAGTAGCGCTTCTATCCATACTACCGGATACCCTCGCCTCCCAAAAGAGGACACTCCTCCGTTTCTTTTTGACCACAACGCGACAACTAATCCCATTATTCTGGAAAACGACTACTACCCCCTCTCTCTCTCTATGGGTCTCCACCATGAACTATATAATGCGCATGGAGGAAATGCTGTCACTAGATAACAATACTTTTAATAAATTTAAAGTATTATGGCTCGTCTGGCAAGACTTCTCTTCTTCGGACACCTTAAAACAGATGCTGTCCCGGAACACATAGAAGACACCTGGTTCAGGTACCGTCACTGGCATGGCGACCTAATGCTCGCCCATTCTACTTTGCACCTATTATTTTCCCGTTCTCTTCTCTCCCTCTCTCTCTCCCTTCTCCTCCCTCTATCCTTAGCTTTTCTCTTCTCTCTTTTTCCACCTTACTTTACTTACCTCTTCATACTTCAACCTTAAAATAAGATATCACTTATCTCTTCACTCATACTATTCATGGAATTAGAAATTGATACAGTGTTAAATGTTATTTAAATATTTGATGTCAGTAACATATTTAGATACCACACAGAAAGTGAGACTATTAATAATCTTTTTGCATGTTATTTTATTGTATCTAAACTTCTATGATCGGCCACAAGCCGCTTACAGATGTATGTTGCATACGTTTCTGTTTACCCAATAAAAACATATTTGACTCTAATTCAGTTCTAGCTAGACTCTCTCTGTTTCTTCCATGTTTCCTCAGTCAGTGTTAGTACTTTGCAGAGACAGGGCTTATGGAAGTTATCGCCCCCTCTTGTTTAGTGCTAGTTAGGTCAGTCCTAGCTAGACTCTCCCTGTTTCTTCAATGTCGTCTCAGTTAGTGTTAGTACTTTGCAGAGACAGGGCTTAGGAAGGTTATTGTCCCCACCCCCTGTTTAATGCTAGCTAATGCAGTCCTAGCTAGACACTCCCAGTTTCTTCAAAGTTATTGTCTTCTTGCACTTCAAAAGTTTAGAAATGCATCCTCTGTACTGCAATTGGCTGAAATAAAATTGTGTTGGATTCAACTTCTTTGTCTTAGTGAAGGGTTAAGCTGCTTGTGGATCTTGCAAAGTCAGCAGATAACTATGCTGTCTGGACTGAGTGGGTCCAAAGAGGTATGTTAATGCATGAAGTGGAATTTGAAAGAGAACACCATATATTGCACCACTATGACCAATAAGGGCCAAGGTCCGCTCTAGTATTTACTCTTTTGCTAATATCATTTACTATTACATATTATATACAATTTGAAATGTTGGCCAACAGTTCATGAAAATATCAAATTGAAGGCACATAACACTCTGCCCTTCCCACCAAGGCAGGATTCACCATTAGCCACAGTAGGCCAGTGCCGATAGACAGTATAGGCAGAAACAAAGAAGCTGCATTTGCCCATGTACTTATCTATGACACATTAGGTCTACAGACTCTAATTACCAAAATCAAGTCCACGGCCCCACCTAAGCTCTGCAACAGGTATAAATGTTGTGTATAAAGGCAGGTGCAGAAAACAAATGTCAATAGGGACTTCAGTTTATAAATTTGCTCCAGTCCAGGGTCTTTCAAGCTTCTCTTGTGAACAACAAAAAGACCCTTGCCTATTGATGTTTTATTGGCTAGTTCCTAAAAATAATATTCTACCTTCAATAAATTAGTTTACAAAGGCATTTGCAGTTACACATGTTTTACCCATATCCTTAACCAGTGCAGATATCACAAAGCAGCATAATCCCATATTTCAAGTGGTGCTGCCTTTCAATACTTGTACATTTCTGATGGGATGATATCTACATCTTGAAGCACAAAGGTGCCCATGAAGCACCAGAATATTGTTAAGTTGCACACACACACCCAAAACTAAACCCAAAATTTCAAAAACACTATGTGATCTTGATTTTTTTTTCCCTTATTCAAAACAGTTTGGCTAATACCGGGGTTTGAATGTTGGGGGGAGTCTTGTAGTTTCAAGATTTACCTTACTGAAACTGTCAGCATTAACCTAATCTCCCTGTCTGTCTGGAAAGGGTCTGGAGCATAGTGGGCTGGGAGAGTCTAATACGCAGCTGAATATTTATGCAGCCCTGGCCAATCCCTGGGGAGAGGTGCCCGGATGGTAGCTGGAAAAAGAGCATAAATACTCTGAGACCTTGAGCAGTGGGGTTCTTTCCCTGGGGAGAAGATCCCCAGCCTGGAGGGCTGCTGCCATGTGTCTGCTGTTCATCGAGGTGCCAGCTAGGCTAGCTGTGGGACCCATTCTGCGGGAAAGTGCTGGAGCTGACTGAAGGACTATTGTTTGGGGATCTGGTCTGGTATCACTGGAAAAAGGTGTCTGGAAGATATTGGAAAGAACTATCCAAGGACATTAGTGAGTACAGACTAAAGAGTGAGATCCCTGACAATGTGTGCTCCTGCTATCCCTCGTGGTGCTAGAGTTAGCGTTGCCCAAAAAGGGGACATTGTGCCTGGTTTCCTGGAATAGCTCAGTCCATTAAAGCGGAGTTCCACCCTAAAGTGGAACTTCCGCTGGTTGGATTCCCCCCCCCCTCAGGTGTCACATTTGGCACCTTTCGGGGGGGAGGGGGAAGAGGGCACCTGTCTTTAGACAGGTGTCCTTTTCCACACATCCGGGAGCTCTGGCCGGCGGCTCTCTCCTCCCTGCTCGCTCTGCTTCTGGCCGCCTGGCCAGTAGCAGAGCGCGGCAGAGCCTCGCGCATGCGCAGTAAGCTGCCCGGCTTGAAGCTGTACTGCTTACACGTCCGGGTTCCCTTACCCGCGATGGAGGCGGCTGCACCCGTCCCCCGGTCCGAAGATCGGCGGTGGGTGCAGACATTGCTGGGCTCAAGGACAGGTAAGTGTCCTATTATTAAAAGTGCTGACGTTTAATTTTTTTTTTCCCCTCGGACCTCCGCTTTAACTGCTTGTGCAAAGACTCTGCTCACAATAATAGGAGGAAGATTAGTATCCTCATGTTGCTCCTAGAATTTTTGGAGTATGCCACAGTCACTCTACTCCTATCCAAGTTCACGTTCTGCAATAAAGCATCAGAAAAGCATACCCCTAGACTGTTCATTGAGCCAAAGGAGTGACTGACTGTGTGCCTGGTGGGTGCAACCACGGAAAAAGACCTTAAACTACTTCTACAGACCTTTGACCCCCTTGGAATCCCTATGCCTCTTAGCCACCCCAGTGCCCAGGACTACATCTCTGATGTACGCTTGGCTATTTGCTGAGGGCAGCAATAGCCAACTCAGCTCCAGGGAATTCTGGGAGCACGCATTACAGATCAGTTTTACAGATGACCAATGGCGAAGAGCCCTTATCTTCGCACACAAATGCTCCATTGGCACGGGATTCCAGGAGATGTCATATAAACTTCTAATGCAATGGTATGCCACTCCGGTCAGAATCAAAAAATGGTACCCCCTTGCATCAGACATGTGCTGGAGATGTTGGTCGGGCCCGGGCACTTTGCTACATGTCTGGTGGGAATGCCCTCCGCTGGCGCAATTCTGGAGCAAAATACGAGACCTCATTACTAAGATTACGGAAACTACGATTACGCTAAATGCTCCTTGCTGCATTCTCCATATTGCCGATTGCTCCATGAGGCGCTATAAGAGGTCGCTCACCAGACATCTATTGAATGCGGCCAAGATCCTCATTCCCAGACATTGGAAATCAAGTGTTACCCCCACTATCTCTGAATGGCTCCTCTCGGTGAATGACATTTATAATTGGGAAGAGACCGTGGCCATCACCAGAGACTCAGTTGAAAAGTTTAATAAAACTTGGTCACCCTGGTTAGCCTTTAGATACTCGGACAACTACTCACAATTAGACAGTGGGTGAAACAATTTTCCATCAACGGGCAATGCTTACCCACAGAATGGTTGTTATCCAGGCTAAATATCAAATGTATCAAAAAGAGGTTCAAGGTTGACCACCTGACTTCCCTTGGTGCCTTGACCAGGGTGGATGGTATGCGATCCTAGTGGACGCACACTCTGGTTACCCCCCTGGCGTCTGTACTTTCCTTTCCTTATCCCTCCCCCCCCCCCCCCCTACTTCTGCTCTGGATTTGCTCCTTTCTATGATATAGAGGCTGTTTATAGATATAACCCATCATTGAATTACGCCATTTAAGTTCCTTGTCTGACATGTGAAATGATGTGAGATAGATTCGCTGTTACGCTTTATATATCTGTGGAGCTTACTCCTGTACACTTCTGTTTCTCTCTGTACATGTGTTAATAACTCAATAAAATCTATTGTGACAAAAAAAAAAGGCCTTAAACTGTGGGCTTCTGTGGGAGTGTGCACTACATACAACCCAGAGTTATGGTCAACAAAGGGCATGTATAATGGGGGTCAGGGCAACAAGCAGATGTACACCTCTAATGCATGAACACCATTATTCCATTAGAAGTCCACCCCTATGCCCTATGTCAGCCTGGACCTTAAATTTGTGCCTTATGCTGAACTAATGTAACCACCTTTGGATCCAGACCCCACTTGTAGAGGTGATTTGATAGCAGTGCATAAGAGAAACATGAAAATGTGTCACTGCTGACCTCTCCAATTTATAATGCCTGGGAGTCCCTCCAACCAAACCCAGAACAAGACAAATACAGTGACTTTTTTCTGACCCTTTTGTTCTGAACACCTGTTCCAGGTCACAAAGAAGTACATACAGTGCCTTGAAAAAGTATTCATACCCCTTGACATTTCCACATTTTGTTATTTAACAACCAAAAACGTAAATGTATTTTATTGGGATTTTATGTGATACTTCGACAGAAAGTGGCACATAATTGTGAAGTGGAAGGAAAATAATTGGTTTTCAAAATTTTTTACAAATAAATATCTGAAAAGTGTGGCGTGCATTTGTATTCAGAGAGTGAAATTTTTGCCCAGTCTTCTTTGCAAAATAGCTCAAGCTCTGTCAGATTGGATGGAAAGTGTCTGTGGACAGCACTTTCCAAGTCTTGCCACAGATTCTCAATTGGATTCAGGTCTGGACTTTGACTGGGCCCTTCTAACACTTGGATATGCTTTGATCTAAATCATTCCATTGTAGCTCTGGCTGTATGTTTAGGGTTGTTTTCCTGTTGGAAGGTGAACCTCCGTCCCTGTCTAAGGTTTGCTTCTAAGATTGCCCTATATTTGGCTCCAGGGGCAGCCCGTCCATTAAGGCAGCATGGGCGCTGCCCCCTCTATCCACGCCACCCACTATATCCTATATGAATAATGGATAGATTCACTCATAGCATGAATCTATCCACGGCCGCCCCAGACACGACCTATTCATGCGTCCGGCCCCTTTCAGGATGCCGGGCGCATGAATTACAGTGGCGGGGGTGTCCTTTTGAAGCACCTGATTAGAGCCATAGGCTCTAATAGGCTTCAAAATTGGGTGGACTCCTGGCGCAGAGCATTGTGCTCAGACCCCACCCAGGTGTGGCAGAAAAGCAAATGAATATTCACTTCTCTAACACTGAATCGCCTCTCCGCCAATCAGGAAGAACGGGTCTGATACCCGTTTCCCGATTGCCTGAGCCACACCACAGCTGCCGCTCTCCTGCTTCCTAGATGGGGTAAGTGCGGGGCTTTGATGTTCCAACTGTCCTCCCGAGGAGCGGAACACCAACTCTGTGTTCTGCTCCTCCGTACACGCTGGAAGCCACCAGTGTGTTCAGGCTCCGGCATCTACGACTGGATCATAGCTGTGTTCGTCCTCGGGTCTGAGCGGGTGACCCCATATCAACA
The DNA here is from genome assembly GCA_018402905.1 of Glandirana rugosa. NCBI lineage: Eukaryota > Metazoa > Chordata > Amphibia > Anura > Ranidae > Glandirana > Glandirana rugosa. Next base: position 194,248 of record BLSH010461889.1, on the reverse strand, counting down.
CCCCTGCCTTTTCTCATTTACTTTTGTGAGTGTATCACACATTGATTTTAATTTATTAAATGGTCGATATACTGCACTTAGAGGCGCTGCTGTTTTTACATCTTCTACAGCAGCTGGCAGGAGAGAGGAGGGGGGAAGACAGCAGCTCTGTGGGGGGGGGACCAGGGAAGCACACAGAGACCCCGGGAACAGCAGAAGACAAGTAAACTGGATAGAGGAAAGTGGAGAAGATTGGTTCCTCTAAATGCCACCCCCACCATCTCTCCTATTCAGATGTACAAGGGAGGCACATGGGCCCCCTGGACCATGGGGTCCGGTTGCAATTGCAACCCCTATCATTATGCTCCTGTCTATCACATAAAATCCCAATAAAATACATCTACATTTTTGGTTGTAACATGACAAAATGTGGAAAATTTCAAGAGGTATGAATACTTTTTTCAAGAGGTATGAATACTTTTTTGGCGCTGTATAGTGGGGTAAAAAGACAGCGAAGCAACCAAAGCTTTCAAAATCAAATCAGAAAATGCAGCTCCCACATTTCTCTCATAACAGGTTTATTTACGTGCACTGCATGCAATAAATTAGCATAACAAGCAAGAATTCACATTGCGCCCATTAAAATTCACACCATATTCTCATAATGGTCGGTAGAAAGTCTTGGAACTGCTCAAACCCAGGATGGCCTGCTCACCACATGCGTTCTTTCTATAGATTACAATCATTTTTTCACCATTAAAAATCTTTGATTTTACCCCTCTCTTTTTTTTTTTTTGTAAGATGTGCATTTTTTACACAAACAAAAGACCCCATTCTAATAGCAAGTGTACAGATGAGACCGCATTCCCTCTGCCTGCCTTTCATCTGTCATTTCCTTTGTAGTGTTTTGATCCATCACCAACCTACGTCATTCCAATTTGTTTTCATACCTGCAGCTTTCTCTGCGTACATACAAGTCTGTTCTTCTAATAAGGTTCAGATTCTGTGATGGCTCATATCACAAACTGTCTTTTCTGTACATCACACCACGAGTGCAAATTGCTTTCTGCTACTGAGAAGAGTCGTCCTTATTCATCTCTCTGCAATGCCAGCCTCAGAGCTGCAAACATGGGGCGCTGTGTATTGTACCTTTGCGTTTAGCTGCAGCAAAAAAATATCAGGACGCTGTTTCATGAAACACTTTGTAATTGTCGGCTAAGGCAAGGTTTTCTTAATGTAATGCAACACATCCTGAAAGGGCATTAAGGCACTTGTGGTCCATCTAACAAAAGATGGGGAAAATAGCTTGGATTCGAATGATATATCACACCTTTAATTATTTTCAAATGGCCTGAAAGACCTGCTTTTTTGTAGCCATTTTAATGGGATTTCCACTATTCATTGGTCTTTCTATGTGTTGAGTCATACCAATGCACAGAAATATGTTGGGAGGACAATTCAAAAGCAACATTGACTCATCTCTGGAAATTTGAAAGAGCCAAGGTAATAGATTCTGAACACAGTGTGCAAGTGATACTCCAATGTAATAACTCACACCTGCTCTTTTGCAACCAACACTCTATTGAGGCATTAGGAAAAAATAATGTTTTTTTTCTTCTCTGGGAAAATCAATATTAAGGTGCTCCTGTGATTGTACATTCATATGCACTGGTCTCATCTTCAAATTAAATTAGCACAAAAAAAAAAAGCGAAAACACTGTACTACAAAGACCAAGGCCAATGAATGAATGACTTTGCAGATGTGTCAACACAAAATGCACCCCTTAAAGGGAACATATAGGGGGGATTCACTAACACTGGAGGAAACACTATCTGGAACAGCTGTGCATAGTGACCAATCAGCTTCTATTCTCAGCTTGTTCGGTTATGCTTTGAAAATGAAAGAGAATCTGATAGACTGATCAGCACTGTGGCCGATTGGTTGCAGCAGCTGATCAAATGAAAATCTTCCAACAGTCCCGTTATAACAGAAGTCGATCATTGGATCGACTTCTGTCAAGCAGGAACAGTTATAAATGATTAGAAATTTGCCCAGTACCTGCTGAACCAGCCGAGTTTCAATCCATCTACAGTATAGCCAGCTTTAGTACGTTTCCATCGATGCCTTTTATAGATATACATTTTTAATGTGAATACGCCTATCAATGTTTCTATGTATTGGTTGTGATTATGTGTATATAATGGGGCAGCTATATTTGTTCACAACATATGCTGGCTTAACTTCCTGCTTTGCAGTGCTACACCATACTGTAGTTATGCTTTACTGCTGCTTAGGGCGTTTCCGAATCAGTCCAGATCTGAGCCATAGGTAGCCCTATCAACACTACATAGATTAATTGTTGGCTGATGAGTGACTCCATCCTATCAGATGCCATCAATGTTTGGGTATTCAGACAGCTGCAGGTGCTGTCAGGCTGGTGAAAGGATTTCTGACACACTAAGCGAAACCTCATTATTCTGTCCCCATTGGCTCCACCCCTTTGCCCTGCCGAAGTGACAGGAGGCGGCGCTCTTCAGGAAGCATCGGCTCTGCTTCCTCTAGCGCTGGCTCCAGTGCTGCACCTCTAATTACACTACTGGTCGGACAAAGCAGCTGCCTGAGACTGAGTTAGTTACATGCTACAGCCTGCAGAGCATGCAGACATGGAGGGAAAGCAGCGGCCAGTCGCCCCTAGGCAGCAGTGCGCCCTGGGCGGCTGCCTAATTTGCCTAGTGGTAGCATTGGCCCTGGGTGCTGTGGTTCTCTGAAAACAATAGCAGCCAGAGAAGACTCCTCCATCCACGTTGTTTAGTGTAGATGCCGTAATTGACTGATTTCTCTAGTTCAGCTCTTGGGCTGAAGAACAAAATTCTAGCTGTGTATGGCTAACCCAAGGCTATGGGTTAGCCAGCCTCTTGACAATAATACACTACATACGTGGCTGGTACCTTATCTCAACAGTTGTTAAAGCAGAACTAAACCCACAGATTTAACAGTTTCCCAAAACAATTACATTTGTGCTGGTGATCTTTATCAAGCATGCAGTAAGTGATGGGGAATCCAAAAATGTACAGTTGTCACCTGAACAATAGGTTACATCTTTCAATGAGAAATGTTGGCCCTGGATAATGATACTTTTGAAAAATATAAAGTCTTGTGGTATGTTTGGATCCACTTCTTCTGATCTGATAAGGAGATGCTATCACCTACTGGTGGTTCAGCAACTGTACTTGATACTTCCCCAGACCTCCCCACAGGTTGTCCTCGGTACATCCCTTTCGCATATAGCCTTTTTATCTTCCTATCTTTATTATCATTTTACCTGTTACCTTTTTGGTCCCAACGATTCACCTTTGCCTTGCCTCTCTCTATCTATGTCTTTACCTCTTTTCCTTTCTTTCTCTTTCTGACCACCTTTGGTCTTTCCCCCTTCATGCTTCTTTTTCTTCTTTTGCTTCCCACTGTATTTTATTAGGCCACCTCATTATTCCTACCATTATAGGTCCTGGCAATACATGCCCTACCGCTCTTTCCTACCTACATGTGCATCATTTGTCCTCTCCAGCCAATTTTTTTTCTATATATGAACTTTGTTTGGTTTTCATTAATAGTACAACTTGCACACTATGCTTGCACATTATGTTTATGACCTAGTAGCATTATTAGCATAAACATTATGTTTATGACCTAGTAGCGGTAGCCTTGATTCTTGTTTTTGGTATTTTGATTTATATTGTAAAACAATAAAGATATTTTTGCCTCCAAATCTTTCAATGAGAATACCTGTTCCAGTGACAGCTGTCTAACAGTGTGATGGGGAAATGTCATATGACATATTTCTTTAGTTAACCATCTAAGGACCAGAAGCATTTACCCCCTTAATGACCAGGTCATTTTTTGCGATACGGCACTTTGTCGCTTTAACTGACAATTGCACAGTCGTGCAACATTGTACCCAAACAAAATGTATGTCCTTTTTTTCCCCACAAATAGAACTTTCTTTTAGGGGTATTTGATAACCTCTTTAAAAAAGACCAACAGGTTTGAAAAAAAACAATATTTTTTACTTTTTGCTATAATAAATATCCCCAAAAAAATATACAGTATATAAAAAAAAAAAAAATCTTCCTCAGTTTAGGCCAGTATGTATTCTTCTACATATTTTTGAAAAAAAAAAATTTAAAGCATCTACAAAATAATGGGAATAGATTTATGAAATTTTTATTATTATTATTTTTTACTAGTAATGACGGTGATCAGCGATTTTTAGCCGGACTGCGACATTATGTGGACAGATCGGACACTTTTGACACTTTTTTGAGACCAGTGACATTTACACAGTGATCAGTGCTATAAAAATGCACTGATTACTGTATAAATGACACTGGCAGGGAAGGGGTTAACACTAGGGGGCGATCAATGGGTTAAATGTGTTCCCTGGGAGGTGTTTTTAACTATGGTGGGAGTGTACTGACAGGGAGAATCACTAGGAACAGACAATCACCCTGAACTCCTGACAGAATGGGGGATCTGTTTGTTTACATTGACAGATCCCCGTTCTGGCTCTGTGTGGAATGTACATAGAAACATAGAAATGTGATGGCAGAAAAAGACTGAGTAGTCCATCGAGTCTGCCCCTTTTTATTTTTTTATTTTTTTATTTTTTTCACATTAACCTTGTTGTCTGACTATAGATTTATGTTTATCCCAAGCATGTTTGAAGCCATTTGCTGTTGACTGTCTCACAACCCCTGTTGGTAGTTTATTCCAATCATCAACCACCCTTTCAGTAAAATAATACTTTCTAAGATTAGTTTTGAACTTCTCTCCAGTTAGGTGGCCAGCAGACATCGTAGCCGTCGGCCATGCGCATCGGCTCCAGTGCACGCACCTACTGTATCTATTGCACAAATCTATGTACAGCTATGGCAATTCACGCAATAGAGCCAACCTGCTGCAGAATAACTGTGGCGGCTGGTAACGGCAGTGGTTAAAATTGTCTAGTGGTCTCACAAATATCTAATAATGAATTCCAAGCCCTGGTTAAGACGCCATACAAGCCATATAAGAACATAAGAATTTTTTTACCTTAGTTGACTAACACCAAAGGAATGTTATTGTTAACTGACCATGATGTGGCCGAGCCCACTTTCTTCTCTACAACTGGCCATTTCCTTTACATTCAAGTTCTATATTACCACAGCCAAAACTGGTAAGATCTTAGTCTCAGAGCTGCATCATACATCATGCAAGCGTCTAGTCTGATTATTTGGCCACACCTTTATGGGGGGACACTGTGCCGAAACAGCATCTTTAGCTAAAGTGGATGTAAACCCAAAAAAAAAATGTAATTAATAATTCTGCCTAATAGAGTATAGCATGTCATATCATCTGTGTCCAGTCTTGCCACAAAAGAGTTAATTCAGCTTTCAATCCTGTTATCTTTTTTCAGTAAGAGAAAGATCATCTAACTGAGAAATAGGAGATGAGTCTTTCCTTGCTGTGTGTGACAGGTCATTTCCTTATCTCCTGTACAGAGCATACAGAGCTTCACACTCCCCCTTCCCATCTCCTCCTGGGAAGTCTTGTGACATCATAACTCCACCCACCGAGCTCCAGCAAAGAGAGACACCCACTTTTTGCAAGGCTGCTACTGCTGAAGGGGGTGACATTTGCAAGGTAGGGATGCATGCAGGAGGCTTGCATGTACATATACATTATTCTGTGCCATTAGTTTATACTGGGTGAGTGGTGGGTTTACATCCACTTCAAGTATTCCTGTTATATTTTTTAATATTATCTTTATTTGTATCTGTCATTATCTTTAATAAATATTATAAGTATTTGTGTGATCTCTCTTTAAACATATCAAATAAAACCACAAAACTGTGATGGAACAGAGTGGTATTCCCTTCGATTCGTATGCATTTCCTCTCATTTCCTATTGCATCTTCAGGACAGGGCATGAACGGAAATCTCCCCAATAGGACAGAGAAAACAAAAATAAGCCAGCAGGGTTTTAGTCCTTCCCTACTCCCTAATCCAAAACTAAAACTTTTTATTTATATAGAGCAGGTAAGAATTATAATTCAGACTGGGGTTTTACTACTATCCACCTCTGTATTTTAAAGTATATATCCAGGCAAAACTTTTTTTATAGTTTTGGATAGGTTTCTACTGCTATCCAGGTTTCCGCTACAGAGATTTTTCACCCTATTATATTAGGAAGAGCTCATTTTCACAGACAGGAAGTGATAGAAATCTTCGTCAGCAGGGTAGGGGAAGGCTAGGACCCTGGTCAACCTTTCTATGTTGTCTTTTCTTTGTTGCAGATTTTTCCTCACTTCCCTTCTGGTGACACTGCTGTTCCCGGGGGACAGGATGGGAGGGGACATCTCTATTACAGAACCCCAGAAATCCGTAAAAACTGGACAGGGGTTCTAATCCTTCACCACCTTATCCAAAACGGAAAAATAAAGTTTTGGCCGTATATAACTTAAAGTGTATGTCAACCAACACTATGCAAAGCCCCTCTGTGGAAAGTAAATGAAATATGTGCATGGTATATGTGTAAGTGTTTTCCCAAAAGTAATTTTGGTACCTTTTTAATTTCTTTAATTCAGCAGTCACATGACCACAAAACCTCCTCCGAGTTGTATGCCGAGGCTGTAGGGGGCGTGTTAGAGGAGGGGTGCTACGTCTAACCCAGCAGATAGTACTTGCCCTGCTGCATATGCTGCATTCCAGGAACTTTAATCTTCTGCACTCCAGGCTGTGTGGGGCATACACAGTGGGAAATTACTTTCGCTGTCTGTGTACATCTTCTGTCCGCTTCTATTGGCTGCAGCTGCTTAAGAAAGGCTGTGATTGGCTGATGGGTCACAGAATTCTTGCAGTAGCGTCGCTGAGCAGGGGGAGTGTCTGCTGATGTGACTACAGAGACACAGGTTTGAAGTGCCTACGCATGGCGTGCCTGTAACTCTAGTTACAGACAAACTGACCACACTAGCATGGATGTGTTTCCGTGCTTAGCTTGGTCAGTTTTGAGATGTAAATGAGAGGGACTGACAGATCACCAGTTATTTGTCCCTAAAGCACACGCTATAACACAAGAAGCTACTCTTTCTAGGAAAGACATATCCTGATGGACACATACTGTATGCGCTATAATAATGTTAAGGGTTACATACACTTTAATATAATAAAAAAAATATCAATGTGCAAGTATGTAAAAATCATATACCAATGAATTATTTTAACTATTTAGAGTATATTTAAAGTGGTTTTGAAAGCAGAAGGTTTTTTCCCTTTTATGCATTCTATGCATAAAGGTAAAAAAAAAAAACCTTCTGGGTGCAGCTCCTCCCCCAGTCCTCCCGCCCCCCTTATACTCGTCCTAGCCTGCTCTTGATCCAGCGATGTGCATGAGAGCAGCGGTTTCTCTCTCCTCATTGGCTCACAGAGCAGTGGCTCCTGCTGCTGTCAATCCCAACCAGAGAGCCAAGAAGAAGAGTGTGGAGGGTGGGACTGAGCTACACTGTGTTTGTGAATTGATAATGTCCATTCACAGGAGCAAGCCTCGTGGCTATCGGTGGGGGGGGGTGCAGGACCATCAGCGGGGGACCCAAAAAGAAGAGGATCGGGGCTGCTCAGTGCAAAACAATTGCACAGAGCAGGTAAGTATAGCAGGTTTGCTTTTTTTTTGTTTTTTTATATTATTACCTTTAGAATCACTTTAAATACCGAGGTAAAACTTCACAAAAAATATTCCATTCATGCCCTGTAACGTTTTCCTGCCTATTGAGCCTTTTTAGGCAATGGGAATAACTGTTAAATATTCACTAATCAGTTCTTGGGGGAAGCTACACAACTTGTTTCACAAAGCCTGGGAATCATAACTCCTGCCAGGGGCGGCCCGTCCATTAGGGGCACAGAGGCGCCACCCCCCTATCCATGTGTCCGGCCCCCTAATCTACACTCGGATATAGTCCTGCATGATTCTAATTGGGGGGGGGGGGGTTAAGCATGTGATTAGAACCAGAGGCTCTAATAGGCTTCAAAAAAGGGTGGGCTAGGGGTGCAAGCACTGCGCCCCGAGCCCACCCAATTGTGTGACAATAGCAAACGAATATTTGCTATTTTCACACTTAATCTCCTCCCAGCCAATCAGGAAGTGGGTCGTGAGACCCATTTCCCGATTGGCCAAAACGACAAGTGATTCTATTGCACCACGATGAGGAGAGAGGAGGAGGGAGGAGACATGGAGGCCACTGGAAAAGAAGCAGGGAGTGAAGCCTCCGCCTGGAGGGAAGCCTTGCCTGGGGCTAAGTGGGTAAGTGCTGGACTCATCGACCGACTAACTGGGGGGGGGGGGTACTGGTGACCTGACCCAAACGACGGGAGGGGTGGCTGTGGGTGCATTGTTTGCAGCCAATAAACCCAATCCCCCAACATATACCACAAGCCGCCACTGACTCCTGCACCTACTACTGAAAATGTTGTGGCTTCCTACGTTCTTTCCCTTACTTTAGTAGGTTGGATGCTGCTCTCCTTGCACCCACAGTCTAACTGACCTAACTGTGCAGCAGTTTCACGGCGACACACTAGCAGCTGGCTCTCTATCTCTGGCTCATGTCAAATCCCTGCAACACACCTACCAGGATTGGCAGGAACAATAACAATAGGGAAGGGTCTAAGTGAAGCCTTCTTCAGCTGCTGACCCACATGTCCTCCCAATTAAGGAGGAATTCTAAAGGAAAGCCCTATTTACCATTACAGCCTTCCTGCTTGCTAATATCAGGTGGTTCTGTTAAAGCGTATCTAGATGCAAAAACAAAAATATAATATATTGCAGCTTACTAGTCCTTAGATAAAATGCCTGCATTAGTATTCCTTTTTCGGGAGTTTTTTCCCCTTCATATTCACCTGGTATCCTTGCAAATAACCCATTCCTTTTTGTGTGTTGTCAACACTCACTGCTCCACTGTATCTAAAAGAGACAATATTGTATTTGCTTCCAAATCATAGGAAGTTACAAGCACTGCATTTCTGAAACGATCAACAGGTATTTTATGTACTGCTTCATCCGTGCCCATCAGTGCAGCCTCATCAGCACACGTCAAAAGAAGAAAATGTACTTATTTGCAACATTTTATAACAGAAACTAAGAAAAACTTTTTTTTTTTCAACATTTTTGGTCTTTTTTCATTAATTTAGCAAACAATAAAAAAACAAATGGTGATCAAATACCACCAAAAATAAAACTCTGTTTCAAAAAAATGATAAAAATGTCATTTGGGTACAGTTTTGTATGATCACCCATTTGTCATTCAAAGTGCGACAGTGCTGAAAGCTGAAAAATTGGCCAGGGCAGGAAGGGGGTTAAAGCGTCTGGTATTGAGGTAGTTAAAGGCTCACCATAATGAAAAACAATGGTATTTTGGTAACTGTATTGGGTAATATGTGTAAAGCATTAACATTTTACACACATATATACACTGTTGTATTGTATTGTTATTTCACATACCTGAATTGTACATACAAACTACTTTACTGGCAGGGGTGCATGCAATGGCCAGCTTTTGTTCTTAATATTTGGAGTGTATTTGTTCATGAAGTACACAGCACACATATTTCACTTACCCTTTAAATATCACCCTTCCCACCACCACCATTTACTATACAGCACAAGAGAAATGACATCCGATCTCAGAAAAGTGTACAGTACATTTGAACCTTATAGGGAATAACCACAAGCTTCTCCCATTGTTTACATACCAATTGGTTTGGCTTGAAAGCATGTTTGAAGCTTGAAATATCGTAGAGATTTTTTTGGAGGTGTTTGTATTTTAAAGTAGAACTATAAGCAACACTTTTTTTAATTTTGGATAGAGCAAAGATGTAGAGTTATAACCTCTGTCAGATTTTTTTTAGCCATCTGTACCCCACTGTGGAGATTTCCCATCACTTCCTGTCCCATAGCCAAACAGGAAGTGAGAGTAAATCCCCGCAAAATTAAGGGAATTCCTTGGGGGCCCCACAGGTCACCAGAACTAGTGTTCCCATTAGAAGATTTCCCTATATTACTTTTCTTGGGACAACCCAAAATTTGGGATTTTCTTTCACTTTCAATGATAATAGTAAACAGGACAAATAAAGAGGACGAATCTCCTTAACGGGGGCACAGACAGTAATAAAACCTGACAAGCGTTCTAATCCCTCTCCACTCTATCCAAAACTAAAAAAAAGTTTTGCCTTTAGTTATACTTTATACCGCCTGACAATGGATTCATTTAAGAGCTTTAATAAGCAGTTTTTGAGAGAGATGTCCAGTATGTTAATCACTTTGTGGAAGACAATGGTGTACACCTTATATACAGTATCTCACAAAAGTGAGTACACCCCTCACATTTTTGTAAATATTTTATTCTTTCTTTTCATGTGACAACACTGAAGAAATGACACTTTGCTACAATGTAATGTAGTGAGTGTACCATGCATTAAGGGCGCACGGGCGCCGCCCCCCCATCCCTGCCACCGCCTTCCTATCCATGCGCCTGGCCCCTTTAAGGACGCTGGACACATGGATTCCTATGGTGGGGACGGGAGGAGGTGTTTTTTTTTTTTTTGAAGCACCTGACTAGAGCCCGAGGCTCTAACAGGCTTCAAAAAAGGGTGAGGTTGGGGCGCAGAGAGTGCGCCCCGATGCCACCCAATTGTGTGACCATAGCGAATGAATTCTCGCTATTTTCACACTGCAGTGCCTCCCCGCCAATCAGGAGGCAGGTCGGTGAGACCTGTTTCCTGATTGGCCAAAGCGTCAGGCGATCCTATTGGATGCCTAGGCGCTTTGGCAAGGACGGGGAAACACGAGGAGCGGACACTTCCATCCGCCCTCTCGACACACCACCGCTGCCGCATGGAAGAAGAGACAGCACAGGATGATCTTCTCCAGAGTCCGACTCCACACAGTAAGTGCCGGACCTGTGGGAAGGGGGTGCATGCTGTCACTGATGTCCGCAGTGCGTGGGGGGGGGGGACATGCAGTGTGCTCCTAGGGCTCTGTATAGCCCTATCTGATGGCTCTTTGTACTCCTATCCGAGGCTGTGTATACTCCTTTCTGATGGCTCTGTATACTCCTATCTGGGGCTTTGTATACTCCTATCTTGGGCTTTGTATACTCCTATCTGGGGCTCTGTATACTCCTATTTGGGGCTCTGTATACTCCTATCTGGGGCTCTGTATACTGCTATCTGGTGCTCTGTATACTCCTATCCGAGGCTCTGTATACTCCTATCTGATGGCTCTGTATACTCCTATCCGAGGCTCTGTATACTCCTATCTGATGGCTCTGTATACTCCTATCTGGGGCTCTGTATACTCCTTTCTGGTGCTCTGTATACTCCTATCTGGGGCTCTGTATACTCCTATCTCGGGCTCTGTATACAGGGAAAATGGCCACTCTATTCACCATTCCAAGACACCTAGATGTGTGACTTCCAGGGGCTACCCCATTGTTCTCTGAGGGAAAATGGCTAATTGGCCCCAATTAGGACATTTTCACTTAGGGGTGTACTCAATTTTGTTGCCAGTGGTTTAGACATTAATGGCTGTGTGTTGAGTTATTTTGAGGGGACAGCAAATTTACACTGCTATACAAGCTGTACACTCACTACTTTACATTGTAAGAAAGTGTCATTTCTTCAGTGTTGTCACATGAAAAGATATAATAAAATATTTACAAAAATGTGAGGGGTGTACTCACTTTTGTGAGATACTGTATGCATACATATAGGCTGGTAGCCCTAGTAGATTGGTGTGCATAATACTCTACTTTGAACCAGCTTGATCAGTGACTTACCTCCACCACAGACTTTGGATGTGTGTTGTGGCTGGTAGCTTTGAATAGGGTGTAGAAGATGTAACCAACAGCAAAGACAATGAATGCACAGCAAGGAAGGACAAACCAAAGGGGGTGCACACCTGTAGGAGTGGATGAAAAGTAATTTCTATAGGCTATATGAGCAAAGTACAGTCCCCTGATAGAATATGACATCATGAAGATCAATACTCAACACAACCAGACCATTATAACATAATCGGGTGGGGCTTTACTAAAACTGGAGAATGCAAAATCTGGTGGAGCTCCACATAGAAACCAGCTTCCAGGTTTTATTGTCAAAGCTTAATTGTTTAGGCAGAAATTAGAAGCTGATTGGCTACCATACACAGCTGCTCCGGGTTTTGCACTCTCCAGTTTTAGTAAATAAACCCTATAGTGTCTTCTCCTGATCCACAATTCAAGGCAGAGCTGACATTTTGCCAACTGATGTAAACTACAAACAGAAAACATTACAGAAATTCTTTTATAGATCATAATTTAGGTGTCTCCTGTTGGATCTCCTAAAAAACATCACTGCATGTATAGTTCTTTATTAGCTGACTTCACTTTAGGATGGTCTTAGAGTAATAATAAAGGACACCCTTTTATTCCTAAAAAAAGGGTGTCCTTTATTATTACTCTAAGCTTCGTACACGCGATTATATTTTCGTCCTTTTTTTGGTGGATGCTTATCTCATGTCGAAAGGGAAGAGGTTACTAACCATTCAAAAATTCCATACAACCGAATCCAATGTCAGAAGGGACGTAATGTATTGAATAGCTTTGTATGTATTTTTTCATTTCTGAGCATGCGTGGTGGTCATGCTCTTACGATTTTTTTTGGACGAAAACCTACTAATGATACAAAAATCAGATGTTGAGTTGACGTATGAAAAACAGTCTGCACATCCAGCTTTTGTCTTCTGAAAAATCTAAACTTGCTGTCGAAAGGACCATACATACTAACGGTAAGAATTTCGGACGATCGGTCGTCGTACGAAAATTCCCATACCAATTTCGCATTGTGTGTACAGGCCTTTAGACAGTCCAAAGGTGAAGGCAGGTAATAAAGAGCTATACATGCAGGGATGCTTTTTATTAAAATACAGACATAGATTCAGTAAGCCATTCTTTGTTTTAGTAATATAACATTTATTTTTAAGCTGTTCTGAGCTTTTTACAAGAAATAATGTGAAAATTGAAGTAATCTATGGCTACTAATCTAATCTCATCATTTCAGGTCTGATTTCAGCTAACTGAACTCTCATTAATGCTTTAATGCTTCTGCATGTTTTTGTTTTTTTTTGCACAGTATGCTCCATTAATAATGATTCTCTTTAACTCACGGCTTACCTGTAGAATTAACGGTAATGCTGTAATGTGTTACAAGCAAACTGACTTCATTTTGCGCTTTTACACTCAAGCAGAAGCGTCCTGCTGTTTTGAAGACATGTTTTATATTGTAGATGGTGTCATTTATCACCACTGGGTGGCAGTCTTCTCCATCCAAAGACACACAATCCAACTTCATAAGCCAGCAAACAGCCAATGGAGGACTGAAAAACACAAAGGGGTGTCATGTAATTAGACAAGAAAACTGAAACATAAAATAAGGTATCATATAATTAAAAAAAAAACAAACACATTTGACCAATAGACTTAAAGGAAATCTGTGGTCACAGCAGACACTTTAATTGTATAACATCAGCATTATAATAGCAATACAAACAATCCAATACAAGCTTACCAAAAAAAAACTCCTTTCATTTTGTGAGTGCTGCCTGTTTGCTGCCCGTCTCTTTCCACAACTTCCTGAATCCCTGCATGCTTTGCTGTTAACTTTTAATACCTAAGAACTACATATCCCATGGTACCTCGTTGCCTGCAAGCAGTGATTGCTGTACTGACTCCGCCTACTGAAACTCCTCCTCTCAGCACCTCTGCAGTGCAGAAGGCAGGCTCTGTGAAATGTGTGATACAGCAGTGCCTATCCACAGAGCGTAGTGAATACTTGCCACATACTTCAAGGTAGTAAATGTGTGGATTCTTCACAAAGTAAGTTTACAATCTTTAAGATCATTCAGAAAAAATAGGAGTTGAAATATAATGTGGAAACGAAGACACGATTTTACATTTTGACCATAGATGTGCTATAAAGCATCCCATTTTCACACCTCCACTTTCACCTCTGGATCTTCAACACTAGGATTTGCCCAAATCTGGCCTGATAGGCATCTCATACAGTATCTCACAAAAGTGAGTACACCCCTCACATTTTTGTAAATATTTTATTATATCTTTTCATGTGACAACACTGAAGAAATTACACTTTGCTACAATGTAAAGTAGTGAATATACAGCTTATATAAAAATGTAAATTTGCTATCCCCTCAAAATAACTCAACACACAGTCATTAATGTCTAAACCGCTGATAACAAAAGTGAGTAAACCCCTAAGTGAAAATGTCCAAATTGGGCCCAAAGTGTCAATATTTTGTGTGGCCACCATTATTTTCCAGCACTGCCTTAACCCTCTTGAGCATGGAGTTCACCAGAGCTTCACAGGTTGCCACTGAAGTCCTCTTCCACTCCTCCATGACGACATCACAGAGCTGGTGGATGTTAGAGACTTTGCTCTCCTCCACCTTCCATTTGAGGATGCCCCACAGATGCTCAGTAGGGTTTAGGTCTGGAGACATGCTTGGCCAGTCCATCACCTTTTCCCTCAGCTTCTTTAGCAAGGCAGTGGTCATCTTGGGGGTGTGTTTGGGGTCGTTATCATGTTGAAATACTGCCCTGCAGCTCAGTCTCCAAAGGGTGGGGACCATGCTCTGCTTCAGTATGTCACAGTACTCCCCAGTGCCGGCAGCACTCATGCAGCCCCAGACCATGACACTCCCACCATCATACTTGACTGTAGGCAAGACACACTTGTTTTTGCCTTTGCCACCACACACGCTTGACACCATCTGAACCAAATAAGCTTACCTTGGTCTCATCAGACCATAGGACATGGTTCCAGTAATCCATGTCCTTAGTCTCCTTGTCTTCAGCAAACTGTTTGCAGGCTTTCTTGTGCATCTTTAGAAGAGGCTTCCTTCTGGGACTACAGCCATGCAGACCAATATGATGCAGTGTGCGGCGTATGGTCTGAGCACTGACAGGCTGACCCCTTCAACATCTGCAGCAATGCTGGCAGCACTCATACATCTATTTCTAAAAGACAACTTCTGGATATGACGCTAAGCATGTGCACTCAACTTCTTTGGTCGACCATGGTGAGGTCTGTTCTGAGTGGAACCTGTCCTGTTAAACCACTGTATAGTCTTGGCCACCATGCTGCAGCTCAGTTTCAGGGTCTTGCCAATCTTCTTATAGCCTATGCCATCCTTATGTAGAGAAACAGTTCTTTTTTTCAGCTCCTCAGAGAGTTATTTGCCATGAGGTGCCATGTTGAACTTCCAGTGGGCAGTATGAGAGAGTGAGAGCGATAACACCAAATTTATCACACCTGCTCCCTATTCACACCTGAGACCTTGTAACACTAACGAGTCACATGACTCCGGGGAGGGAAAATGGCTAATTGGGCCCAATTTGGACATTTTAACTTAGGGGTGTACTCACTTTTGTTGCAAGTGGTTTAGACATTAATGGCTGTGTGTTGAGTTATTTTGAGGGGACAGCAAATTTACAGTGCTATACAAGCTGTACACTCACTACTTTACATTGTAGCAAAGTGTCATTTCTTCAGTGTTGTCACATGAAAAGTTCTAATAAAATATTTTAAAAATGTGAGGGGTGTACTTACTTTTGTGAGATACTGTAGGTTGTCAAATGTTCACTTTAAATGGCATCTCAAACCAAAATTTTAATTCCAGTTTTGATTGAAAGGGGAAGAATTAGAACCTCTCAGTTTTTACCGCTCTATGCGGCCCTACCGCGGGCACAGCAACAGGGGAATGACAGCATTGAACAAATTAATAAGGATACTGCGCTACTAGTATATAAACTAATGTCTGGATGCAGCCAAACACCTTCACAGTACCCCAAAATACTTCCAAAATTAGATGCAAACAATTGGTGAGACGCAACCCTATAAAAATATAAAAGAGCACCAAAAAATGCACTAATGTAGTGCCACCTAGTGACTAAAATGCATAGTGCATGTGCAATGAATAGTCAATGATATCAAACAATGATTTACAGTTCCTAAATATTGAAAAAATAAAAAAATATATATAATGAGATATATAACAATATGCACGAATGCAGTGCCACCTAGTGACTAAAGTGCATAGTGCATGTGCAATAAATAACCAATAATGTAACACACAGTAGATTACAGTGCCTAAATTGAGAACAAACAGTCTGCTATATACTAAACGCAATGAAGTGCATACTTGTGTAAAGTCCTATAAACAAAGTACTGGTGCAAATAAAGTCCATTCATGTGTAAACTCATATAAATAAAGTGATAGTGCATAAACAGTTGATAGCAGTGCACTTCTTGATGAACACCACAAATCTTCACAGTGATAGTACACCCCTTCACCAGTGTCTCTATGTGCTCACCTCAACATGCGACTCCAGTTGGGTCTATTCGCACATTCCCCTCAGGGCAATATCCTCATAGCAACTCGGATACAGTAAATCTCCAGACTCATAATGATCACAGTGGTGATATATGAGATAAAAAAGCTACATAGTGCTTTACCATTTAAAAACACTTTAATAAAACAAGCACTACTACATATAGTAGTGTACAAACTCCGGTACACTCGGGCAATGCACTTTCAGTTAGCCAGGTATGCAGTCTGATGGCTGTCCACAATGCCGCTGCTATTCCTCGGCTGCTCGCACTCAAACCGCTGTTCAGTTACATTGCATTATCATCAGTAACCACAACAAAATGGTGGCCGCGACTCTTAGAAAATAGCCACCGTTCATCCACTATATAAGACATTATCAGTCAGTAGGCTCATACCCCTTGATAAAGCCACGTGGCCTGTGACGAAACTAGTTGGGGATGAGCCTATGACGTCACTATGCACTGCTGTACACTGATGGTAGAGTTTGAGTGCGAGCAGCCAAGGAATAGCAGCAGCATTGGGGGACAGCCATCAGACTGCATACCTGGCTAGCGGAAAGTGCATTGCACGAGTGTACCGTAGTTTGTACACTACTATATGTGAGTGCAATATTTTTTACTTGTTTTAATAAGGTGGCACTGCCTTCGTGCATATTGTTATATATATCTTTATATATTTTTTTTTTTTTTTCAATATTTAGGCACTGTAAATCATTGTTTGATATCATTGACTATTCAATGTGCATGCACTATGCACTTTAGTCACTAGGTGGCACTACATAAGTGCATTTTTTTGGTGCTCTTTTATATTTTTATAGGATTGCGCCTCACCAATTGTTTGCAACTGAACTCATAAGTGATGAAAACCTAATTGCCTGCAAGTTCAGTCACCGGAGGGAAAATCTGTGAATTTATGTTCACTTATCTCCCTCCACTCTCACCTCTGACGCCCACCAGCCCAAAATGGGCCCACAAGACAGACAGCAGAGCCCGATATACATGTTAGGGAATTGGGTTTGGGGAAATTGTACCTTACAGGAGGTGTGGAAGTGAATCCTTCCAACAGAAAGCCAACAGTCAGCTTAACCACTTGACCACTGGGCACTTAAACCCCCTTCCTAACCAGACCAATTTTCAGCTTTCAGTGCTCTCACATTTTGAATGACAATTACTCAGTTATGCAGCACTGTACCCATATGAAATTTGCATCCTTTTTTTCACACAAATAGAGCTTTCTTTTGGTGGTATTTAATCACCGCTGGGTTTTTTATTTTTTGTGCTATAATTAAAAAAAGACCGAAAATTTTGTAAAAAAAATGAATTTTTCTTCGTTTCTGTTATAAAATTTTGCAAATTAGTAATTTTTCTTCATACATTTTGGCCAAAATTTATACTGCTACATATCTTTGGTAAAAAAAAAAAAAAAAAATAGTGTATATTATTTGGTCTTTGTGAAGGTTATAGAGTCTACAAGCTATGGGTGAGCATGGCTGGGTGAGGATGGCTGGATGGGTGAGCATGGATGGGTGAGGATGGGTGGCTGAGCATGGATGGGGTGAGAATGGGTGGGTGAGCTTGGATGGGGTGAGGGTGGCTGGGTGGGTGGTGGATGGATGGATGGTGGGTGGGTGGTGGATGGATGGTGGGGGTGCACACTGTCACTAAGCAGCGATGTGGGCATTACACATCGCCCACAGTGCTGCAGCACATCCTCTCTCCCCCCTCTCTCCTCTCACACTGCGAGAGAAGAGAGAAGAGCAGACACTTCCGCCGGCTTGTTTACATGTGATCAGCGCAATCAAGTGGTAAAAGGCTGCTCACAGCGGCCATTCACCGCGATCCGTGATGCGGGACCCGGCGGTCACGGATGTTCTTGTGTGCGCGCACCAGGGGGCGCGCGGGAAGCGCATTCATGGGAGGACGTCCATAGATGTCCTCCCAGAATAACGCAACCGCCCTGTGGACGTCTTTTGTCTATAGGGCGGTTGTGAAGTGGTTAAAGGGGTTGTAAAGTCTCGTTTTTTGTTTTTTTAAATAACAAACATGTCATATTTACCTAAGGTGACCAGATTTTTAAAATGAAATCCAGGGGCATATCTTTTTTTTTTTATTGGCAAATAGTAAACTATTTTTTATAAGCATATTTTCCTGAAATCATATATGCAGTGTATGCGGTATGTGTTTATGTAATGATTGTATGATATATATACGTTATTTCTGAAAATCATACCAGCTTCATAGTAATATTATACCAGTCCAACCTTCATAAAAGGGAAAACCATGCACATTTCAAGCGTGTATTATACTCACCAGTGCTCATCGGTGCAGCCTCATCAGTGCAGCCTCACCAGTGCCCATCAATGCAGCCTCACCAGTGCCCATCAATGCAGACTGATCAGTGCCCATCAATGCAGCCTGATCAGTGCCCATCAATGCAACCTCATCAGTACCCATCAATGCAACCTCATCAGTACCCATCAATGCAGCCTCATCAGTGCCCATCAGTGCAGCCTCGCCAGTGCCAATCAGCTCAGCTTCACCAGTGCCAATGAGCTCAGCTTCACCAGTGCACATCAATGCAGCCTCACCAGTGCCATTGATGCAGCCTCACCAGTGCCCATCAGCTCAGCCTCATCAGTGCCAACCAGTGCAGCCTCACCGGTGTCCATCAATGCAGCCTGATCAGTGCCCATCAATGCAGCCTCATTAGTGCCTATCAGTGCAGCCTCACCAGTGTCCATCAATGAAGTCTCACCAGTGTCCATCAATGCAAACTCACCAGTGCCCGTCAATGCAGCCTGTTCAGTGCCCATCAGCTCAGCCTGTTCAGTGCCCATAAATGCAGCCTGTTCAGTGACTATAAATGCAGCCTGTTCAGTGCCCATCAGCTCAGCCTGATCAGTGCCCATCAATGCAGTCAGTTCAGTGCCCATCAATTCAGACTGTTCAGTGTGCATAAATGTAGTCTGTTCAGTGCCCATCAGCACAGCCTGTTCAGTGCCAATCAATGCAGCCTGTTCGGTGCCCATCAAGCAGCCTGTTCAGTGTCCATCAGCTCAGCCTGGTCAGTGCCCATCAATGCAGCCTGTTCAGTGCCCATCAATGCAGTCTGTTCAGTGCCCATTAGCTAAGCCTCTTCAGTGCCCATCAATGCAGCCTGTTCAGTGCCCATCAAAGCAGATAGTTCAATGCATATCAATGCAGCCTGTTCAGTGCCCATCAGCTCAGGCTGTTCATTGCCCATAAATGCAGCCTGCTCAGTGCCCGTCAGCTCAGCCTGTTCAGTGCCAATCAATGCAACCTGTTCAGTTCCCATCAATGCAGCATGTTCAGTGCCCATCAGCTCATCCTGTTCAGTGCCCATCAGCTCATCCAGTTCAGTGCCCATCAGCTCATCCAGTTCAGTGCCCATCAGCTCATCCTGTTCAGTGCCCAACTCAGCTTGTTCAGTGCCCATTAGTGCAGCCTGTTCAGTGCCCATCAGCTCAGCCTGTTTAGTGCCCATCTATGAAACCTGTTCAGTGCCCTTCAATGCTGCCTGTTTAGTGCCCATCAGCTCAGCCTAATCATTGCCCAGCAGCTCAGCCTGTTCAGTGCCCATAAATGCAGCCTGTTCAGTGCCTGGCAGCTCAGCCTGTTCAGTGCCTGTCACAGGTCAGCCCAGGCAAAAATAGAGTAGGGCAGGGGTAGGCAACCTTTCAGAGTTTGAGATCTACCTGGACAACATGGAGGAAATCAAAGATCCCTGGGGTAGGGGGGTCGCCCTTTAAAAAAAATAACTGTCAAACACCCGATAAAAACACTACTATTGCAGTGTCCTGTGTCCCCCAAAGCAGCGTCCTCTGTCCCCTTCACACGCCCCCCCCCCCTGCTGTAGTGTCCTCTGCCCCCCCCCCAAAGCAATGTCCTCTGTCTCCTTTACCCCTCAACCCACTGTAGTGTCCTTTGCCCCTCCCCCCATGCAGTGTTCCCTGTCCCCTACACACATCCCTCCCCCCACTGTAGTATCCTTTGTGCCCTCCAATGCAATTTCCTCTGTCCCCTTTATTCCCCTCACTGTAATGTTCTCTGCCCTCCCCGTGCAATGTCCTCTGTCCTCTTCATACCCCCCTTTCAGTGTCCTCTGTACCCGTCACCCCTCCCTCCCCTCAACTGTAGTGTCCTCTGTGTTCCCATTTACACCAATATGTAGGTAGTACTTTCCTACACTGGTGTATAGCAGAGCAGAGAACGGGAGAAGTCACAGTAATGGATAGAGGGCGGGATTTGACAGAGTCAACTTTTTACATTAACAACCTGGTGATTGGTTGCTAGAACTGCCCGGCAACCAATCGCCTGCTGGTTAATGTAATTCCAGCAGCTCCAGCCCCCATCCTCTATCCATTACTGTGCCTTCTCCCGATCTCTGCAGAGAGCGGCGGCAGCGGCTGGGTGAAGGTCTGTGTGTGGGGCTGTGTTCCCGTTCGACCCATCGACTACCCGCAGTCAATGGGTCGATCGTGATTGACGGCTTGCTGACCCCCAGAGTAGAGTAACCAGATGTCCCCGGCCCTGCAAAGTGGGGACAAAACCGGGGACAGATTTCTTCTGGGGACAGTGTCCTCAATCCGGGGACTGTTCCCTGAAACCGGGGACATCTGGTCACCCTATGCTTACCTCTTCTGTGCAATGGGTTTTGCACAGAGTGGCCCCCATCCTCCTCTTCTGGGGTTCCCCAACAGCGCTCCTGGCACCTCCCCGCATCAAGAGTTCCGACGAAGAAGTGCTTTCCTTGGGGGCACTTGTGCGGCACGTTCCCGTATCCTTCTGCTCCATCCATTGACACAGACAGCAGGACTCGGCCCAGCCCCCCTGGCTCCCACGTCATTGGATTTGATTGACAGCAGCGGGAGCCAATGTCTGCACTGCTATCAATCTATCCAGACCCGAGACACTGGCTGGAGCTGGTGTGCTTGTCCCCTTCGCTGGAAAGACCGGTTCAGGTAAGTTAAAGGGGCGCTCTGGGGGCTGCTGCATCACAGGAGGTTTATCACCTTAATGCATAGAATGCATTAAGGTGAAAAACCTCGGGGGTTTACAGTCCCTTTAACAAACTGTGTGTAAAAGACCATGCTGCTGCCGATGTAAACTTTACATTGGCAGCAGCGTAAGGGTAAGAAGAAGACATCACTGACCTCTTTAGTTGCATGTACTGTAAACTAATTTATTCTCATGGATCACAATAGAGACTCAGAAGTAAGTTTCAATGATTTCTAACAGTTTACAATCACATGGTATTTTTTACATTAGAAGGATGGCAGGCTGCCAAGTCCCCACTGCCACTGGAAATAGGGGAAGATTAGCTATGATTTCACAGCTTCTGTTGTGAACATTGAAGTTTCATTTCTCTTCAATGCCTCAAGCTAGAGAGGTCAGTGAGGGCTTATTGTAATGTGCGTTTACTGCTTGTTAATACTTGCAAATATTTTAATATACATAGTCTGGGTGCAGGTGTACTCCAAATTAAACATTCTCCATATTTTCTTCCTGCTGAGTGCCAAGCAAGGGTCGCTATCTAGGGGTGGGTTCTTCTGGGCTGCATTAGGCACTTTCTACAAGGTCACTGTCATACAAATGGGGTACCTTTACTTGAGCTACGCTCACAACCCAATCAGATGACTAAACATGAGCGAATTCTAGTAAACTCTCTGATGTATTAAGCATCACCATGGTTTCTTGTACATTTTGGAGTGACACACAGATCGAATGTCATCTGCACCTGTCCAGCGTATCACCGTTACCTCACTCTCAGTAATGGTATGTGGTCCCGCCATGCACCTAGTGTGGATTCTATATATACACTTTACTTAACTCTTTCTCCTCTGTACCTGTGTACAGGATGAGGGCCCCAGCGGTGCAGATCTGTTCCCATTGCTATGGGAGGCGGATTGTGGCTGAAGGAGTGCCAACAACATCTCCCTTGCTGCAAAGGGCTATTACACCTGTCACATATACACGCTTAACAACAGACTGCTAGCCAAACCTTTGTTAACCTTGGTAATCACTGTATTTTCACATTGTATTAACTCTATTACACACTGCCCAGTGTGTTTAGTGACCCGAGCTGAAGACTATATGTGCCGGTTTGCATTGCACCCCTTCAGTAACTTCAGACCAGGCAAGGGCAAAGTTTCAAACGTTTTAATTGTAGAACACATTTACATGATGACAGGGACAAACGACAGTCCAAGGTAAAATGCAAAACATTTCTTCACATCCCTAATCCTTAAAGTGGTAGTAAACCCTCCTATCATTTTCAGCCAAGGAAGCTGCCATCTTGGCCTCTGTTTAATCTACAACTGCCATGATGCTGCACATGTGATCAGCTATGACACCAGCCATTGGATGGTTTGACAGTTTGGTTTAGAGCACAACCAATGGGAGTGTTACATTTCCGGCACATGTTTTTAACCTGTTAAATGCATGGGTTTACTACCGCTTTAACTAGAGGCTTGCGGCTGCCCCAGTATACCTGTTTAAAAGTCCAATACTGGTTATGTCCATGTCTGGAGTCTAGCTCCAGCTTTGTCAGGGTACAGGCCATCCAGAGTCTGGCAAAGGCATCAGGCAGAACATCTCTCTCTGTGTGTGAAGAATTCCCCAGTGGATGCGGCCCTTGTCTCTTTTTTAGCACATAGGACTGGAAGGTCGGACCCAAGAAAACCCGCCAAGAAAAACCCGGAATTACAGTTAGCTCCTAAGTTCCGCTGGTGCAGCAGTAACCTCTACCTGCCTACAAGAGAAATACAGAGGCTATCATGGATGACCTCTTTGTAAAATGCTAGGCTTCTGGCTGTCTTTTGCAACAATACTTTTTGAAGTCACTGACTTTTAACAAGTATGCAGCAATGAAATCTCAACCCCAAATCTGCAAACTTGTCTCAGGTCAATTATTTGGAGTGAAATCAGAGGGTCAGTACGATAAGCAAGCAACTAGCATTTCTCCTAATTGGATCAGCAATGGCAGAACTGTATTCCTCTGATGACAGCTTTCATTTCAGTAGAAATGCTGGTAGTTCACATATACTTGACAATATAAAGGAACACCAGAGCAAAGCAGAGTGAAAGAATCACGGAAAATGAGAAGCTGAGAATAGATATACACTGCCTGTGTAAAACACGGTGACATAATTAGATCTGACTATACCTCCAGACATATTACTGTGAAATCGGAGAAATCTTTAAATTAGCCCCTAAGTGCATTATTACTACAAGTTTCTGCGCGGCTCTAAAGTCACACATAATTATACTGGCAATTGCAATAGTACAATTATCAGTCTTTAGAGAAATTTAGGCATCATTTATAAATTATGTTATACAAGGTTGGCACAAAATTATTTCTTCACAAGACTCTACCCCAAAAATCACAAGACAACCGTATAACCGCACCACCCAGCTACAGATAAATGATATGCATATAATATATAATTCCATTCCAATCTATTGATGGAGAACATCATAATATAATATTCATTTTATACCGACTTCTGGCCCCGGTTGTCAACCTAATACATCTTTACTGAACAACCCAAACTTGTGAAATACAGTTTTAAAGAGTGTCCTTTGTTTCCTTAGGTCTCGTTGGGGCTACTGTTGGTTACAATAGGGCTGTATAGATGTGTTTGTATAGATGTGTAGGAACATAAGGGGAGGCCTGGGTGGGGGTTCATTTGCCCTTTGAGCCAGCTCTAATAAATATGTTGGGCCAGAGGTCCTAAATGGAGATCCTTCACCATTGAGACATCAATTATTATCAGATGGTGGGCAGGGCAGCCATCAGAAGATTTAGGGTCCCTTACACAGCTTTAGACCTGCCAACCCGTCTGACCACCAACATTCTCCAGGGCCCGCCCACTGGCCATCCCACCACATCCGCCCACTGGCCAGGGGTGTACACTGTCACACTTACCAGGTGTAGCTTGCCAAGCATGACCCATTCAAGTGAAGTGAAGTGTGCAATGCATGCTAGTGTGGGATCCAAGGGGTTAAAAAAAACAGTGCACAGGCAACACAGCCTCACCCGATGCTTGCAATAAGACCTTGCACCGAACCATAGGTGCTGGAGGTCCCAAACTTGGACCAGTTGTGGTCCAGGAGGCCCTCTCCACGTGACCCAAGTTTGGTATTTTTATCGCCTATGGTTCGGGAGAACGGTGTCCCCCAACCGGGTGCCCCCCTCCCATAGACTCCAATGTTAAGTCTGAAATTCACCCGACAATTGCTGGTCAATGAGTGGTCACTTTGGGGACCCGGTACGGACGAACCATAGGTGCTGGAGGTCCCAAACTTGGACCAATTTTGCCCAGGGGGCCCTCTCTATGTGACCCAAGATTCATATTTTTATTGGCTATGGTTCAGGAGAACGTGTCCTCAAACCAGGTTTCCCCCTCCCATAGACTCCAATGTTAAGTCCGAAATTCACCCGACAATTGCTGGTCAAAGACTGGTCACTTTGGGGACCCAGTATGGCCAAACCATAGGTGCTGGAGGTCCCACTTGGACCAGTTGTTACCCAGGAGGGCCTCTCTTTGTGACCCAAGTTTGGTATTTTTATCGGCTATGGTTCGGGAGAACGGTGTCCCCAAACAGGGTACCCCCTCCCATAGACTCCAATGTTAAAGACTGCTAAAGTCTTTGTTGTAAGGGCCCTTTGAGACACTGGTGCCCCTTACAACAGTACTGCCTGTACCCCCCTGATGGCGTCCCTGATGGTGGGCATTAAATTGCCACTCCCAATCACACTTATGACCACAGCATCTAGCAGGAGAAAGTCTTTCAGCATGGACTTTCTGTGTGGCTCTAAGATATCATGTGCCCAAATGCCCAGAACCACAAAGGAAGATGTGAAACGTTGTGTCACTGTAAGCCATGTCCTTTAGGAACACATACCCTTTCATCATGACCACTATTCACTGTGGCACCGTAGCATACTTTGCATAGTAAGCTTTATTAAAGCCACAGAATCTGTCCCTACCATGAAGGGGCCACCAGGCAGTTTTGCCCTCCAGGCTGAAGCTGCTTTATCCTCCCTTTATAATTACTAATCTGTATATTTTACTGAGTTCATTTGATTGCTCTGATGAAGAATCTAGCTATCCTTTATTGTATGAGCTGAATGTAGAGCTGGGTATTGCGCAATCAGTAAGATAACCAATTAATCAAAAATGTAAACAATCATATAACTATCAAAGATTATTGAAACTATAATAGGTATTAGTGAAAGTGAGCCAGTGCATGAGTAATAAATATTAGGAAAAAAGTGACTTAGTGCATCAAAAATCTTCAAAGTGTCAAAGTTTAACATAAACATACATATAAAAATATGTATTATACACAGACAAAAAGAACCATATGAGTGACTCAGTGCTTTATAAAGTGCAAGTGATAAAATATATATACACACAGGCTGGATAGTATAGTAGTAACTTCCTTATACAATCTCATCTACAGGTCCGTATGTTGCTTAATTAAACTGATATAATGAAGTATCTCATGGAACAGTCCCACTTATATCCAGCAGGTGACTTAGTGCATCAAAAGGTGCTGAAACAAATCCGTAAGGTGCTTTAGTGGTACGTATGGAGCCAATCTGGTGGGTTCCTCTATACGCCACCAGCAAGGCTGGTGATGTCCGCAAACGTGCTCACAGAACTCTCACCTTCATATACCAGCAAATGCGCCTTGGAATGAATATTGGACAGCTGCAGCCAATGGTCTTCCCCTTTAAGGGCGTCCTTAACTCTCCTCCTCTCTTTTCTAACAGACCTCTGCTGTGCTGGACTGGTGCCTAATGTTCAAATCTCCCCCTCATATAAGTGGACAAAAGAGAACATGCTCCCATAGTGCAGCAACATCAGATGCTAAATATTTATTTTATAAAAAGTGGCTGCTTACATTTAAATATAATAAAACACACGTTAACGTATCAGCATAACAAACTGTGTTTCCGCCTCTCACTGTCCTTCCGGTATCGGGTGTGTTCCGGCCACGCCTACGCGTTTCGTCACATCGCGTGACTTCACCCTGATGAAGTCACGTGAGGAGGAGAGTTAAGGACGCCCTTAAAGGGGAAGACCGTTGGCTGCAGCTGCCCAATATTCATTCCTAGGCGCATTTGCTGGTATATGAAGGTGAGAGTTCTGCGAGCACGTTTGCGGACATCACCAGCCTTGCTGGTGGCGTATAGAGGAACCCACCAGGCTGGCTCCATACGTACCACTAAAGCACCTTACGCATTTGTTTGAGCACCTTTTGACGCACTAAGTCACCTGCTGGATATAAGTGGGACTGTTCCATGAGATATTTCATTATATCAGTTTAATTAAGAAATATACGGACTTGTAGATGATATTGTATAAGGAATTTACTACTATACTATCCAGCCTGTGTATATATATTTTATCACTTGCACTTTTTAAAGCACTGAGTCACTCATATAGTTCTTTTTGTCTGTGTATAACACATATTTTTATATGTATGTTTATGTTAAACTTTGACACTGAGACTCCTTGAAGATTTTTGATGCACTAAGTCACTTTTTTACAAATATTTATTACTTATGCACTGGATCACTTTCACTAATACCTATTATAGTTTCAATAATCTTTGATATTCATATGATTGTTTCAATTTTTGATTAATTGGTTATCTTACTAATTGCGCAATACCCAACTCTACATTCAGCTCATGTATTAATTGTGTAACATACCAGGTAATGCGGCAGTCGGTTTATCACTATCACTTAGATAAAGATACAGTACAGAAAAGAAGGGGGGTCATTTACTGATACGGTCACCCTATATACTTTAGTTGCTTCGGCAGTGCAGGGGACCTCACACATCCTTATCCTTTATTGTAGCTGCAGGAATCCAGCAGCCCTAATTTCTTATATCACATGATCTGTTTAATTGACCTACAGTCAGGACAGTGAAAGATGACTGCATATTGATTGCTATAATACACCCCATTTTGCATAAAATGAGAACTCTGCAAAGGCTATTCACAATTGGTGAAAGTATTTGATAAAGAAGTATGTTATATATATTTGTGTGGTTTCCTCCCAAAATTGCTCAATACTGATTTATGTTTTTGACAGGCACGAGGCTTGAATCAGCACAACAGTACCAGAATGACAAGAGCACGCGCCCTCTTAGTTCTCCTTTTGTAACCTCCTACCCAACATAATACACATTAACCACTTAAGTACCAGCCTGTAACACCCCTTTATTACCAGACCATTTTTCAGTTTTCAGGACCGTTGTGCTTTGACTGATAATTACTGTTATGCAACACTGTACCCAAACAAATTTAATATCATTTTTTGAGGCAGGTGGAGCTTTCTTTTAGTGGTATTTAACCACCTCAATAATGAACACTTTCACCCCCTCCTACCCAGGTCAATGTTCATATTTCAGCACTGTTACACTTTGATTGACAATTACTCAATCAATTACTCAATCATGTAACACTGTACCCAGATTTTTTTTTTTTTTTACTATTTCTTGAGAAAGGTAGACTTTCGCAGCCTAGCCATATAGAGGGGGCTAAAATCCAAGTTGCACTTTCAGGCTTTCTAGGGGTATATATTACTAATTTCCTGACTACTTATCACATTTTTGGAAGCCCTGGAGCACCAGAACACTGGAAACACCCACAAAATGACCACATTATGAAAAGCAAAAACCCTGAGGTATTTTCTATGAGGCATAAGGCTTGGTTCACACAGGGGCGACTTGAGCTCCGACTTGTGTCACCTAAAGTCGCCCCAAGTCGCTTGACATGTTAAATCCCATTGGAATGAATGGGAGCCATCTTAATGTACACTACTGAAGTCGCTCTGATTTCAAAAAAGGTTCCTGTACGACTTCCAGGGGACTTCTATCTGACTTGTGCCAATAGAATTCAATGGAAGTCTCCTCCAAGTCGGATCCCCCATCTATATTGAAGCGACTTACAGGAAAAAGAAAATGGTTTACATAATTACTTCCCCCGAATTACCCAGGCAACCCCCCTCCCTCCCTTCTCTGATTGGCCATAGGCAAAGTTGCCTGGCAAGGAGTCGCATTGTAAGTCACCCAAAGTCACGCTGAAGTCGCCTTGAAGTCACGTTGTAAGTCACCTAGCAAAGTCTCGCCGAAGTCGGATTTCCCCCGTGTGAACACAGCCTTCTGAGTCTTTTGAAGACTTTATTTTTTTCCCACAACTTTTTTTAAAATGTAAATGAAAATGAAAATTGTTATTTTTTTTTTTACAAAGTTGTTGATTCAATAAGATATCTCTCACACTCTCACTGCATGGGCATACTTAGAATTACAACCTAAAACACGATCTGCGATACCAAGTGTGAAACTTTTTTAAAGTTTGGACTGATTATGTACTGGACATTGTATCTTGTTTATCACACAAATCAATCAATTGTATCAAAATCAATGCAGTGTAATTGTGATTGTGTTCTGGCAACACACTCACCTAAAGCCAGCCATAGATGGAGCAATTTTTTTCCTGCCATCACAGATGGCAGGAAAGAAAATTGCTTGATTCCCCCATCCACACTGTCAGTGTTGATGGGGGGGAATCCCTTCCGCTGAGTCATTATGCTACGAGAACACAGTGATTACTGATAGTGGTTATAATAGCCACTAGCATTAATTACATGCAAAATCCAAGAGGCTGGTAGTACCCAAGTTGATCAATTGATCAATTCGGGTACATTCAGCCTGCCCATACATGGCTCGAATCTCGGCTGGTCCCTGCTAATCCGGCCAAGATTTAAACCATCTATGCCCAGCTTTAGCCTTGTGAATATACAGGCTAGCCTTTACAGCCCAACCCATTTTGGTCTAAACCAGGGGGCTGTAGAGCACAGAAAAATGTGACCCATGCATGGAGAACAAACATAGGGGCCCTGAACGCTTTTTGGTTACATTTGGATTATAGAAAAATCATATAAAGGTAAACTGACTCGATTTTCTGTATTTGGATTACGGAAAGCTCAAGTTGAACTGAACAGAATACCAGATTTTAACATAGTTCCAAATACAGCTGGGTAATCTCATTACTTCTGACAAGCTATAAAAGTTAATTTGGTGATTCACCCACCAAATAACAGTGTTGGGTCACATTTCCCTTTAAACAGAACATAGTGCCACTAACCAAAACCAGCCAGAAACACCTGGCTGCAAAACTGACAGATCCAGTCTACCTACTTGCATTCCAAAAGAGAGGTGACTGTGTTCTTCTGTTTTATGTAAACATTTCTATAGTTCTTTCACTTTCCGTAAGCCTACTGATAAAGTTTCTAAGTAGAGACGGAAAACACGTCTAATCACGTTCTCGCTTAGCCTAACAAAGTCCTCTTTCTCATACAAGACTCCCAGACTATCAGTTTTTTTTTTTAATTTTGGATAGAGTAAGGGAGGGTGATAACCATCTGTTATCTGTGTCCCATTGCAGAGATTTCCCTTCAATTCCTGTTCTATAGCCAAACAGGAAGTGAGAGGTAATCCCTCCGAATAAAGGGAATTCCTTGGGGACCCACATATCACCTGAACTAGTGTCCCCATTGGAAGATTTCCCCTTGATTACTTTTCTGGGGACAACCCAAAATTTTCGATTTTGTTTTACTTTTACTTTCAATGATAATGGTAAACAGGACAAATAGTGTGAATCTGCTAAACGGGGCACAGACAGCTATAAAAACTGCAAGATGTTCCAATACCTCTCCGCTTTATCCAAAATTAAAAACGTTTTGGCTTTAGGTATACTTTAAAGCTGAACTCCAGACCCCGGGTAAAGTATCTCCTATATAGGTATATCAGTTAAAAAAAAAGTAATAAAAATGTGATAAGAAATGTGCTCAGAATGGGAATACTCCAAATAGTCCAGGTATAGAGACAGAGGGGGACATTGATTTGGAGGAGGGCCGTGCCCCCGAATTGGATATACAGACCCAACTCCCCACTAAAACAGATATGGCAGACAGGTTTGCAAAATTAGAAACTCCCTAAAGAAGGATATAGCAACATTACATAATGATCTGGGCCACCTTATTGTCCGAGTAGAAGACACAGAAAAACAACTGGATGCCCAAGTCCAACATATAGAGGGCCTACGAAACAAAATTAAAAAACCTCAAAATAGCGCAGAGAGACTTGGCATACAAAATGAAGGATCAGGAGAACCGGAACAGGAGGAAGAACTTGAGAATCCGGGGGGGTTCCTGAGGTATCCTAGAAGGAAGATTTGGCTGTGACGGTCAGGAAAATATTTAACCCACTACTCAACAGATAAGCTGCAGATACCCCGCTGAAACTTGAAAGGGGCCATAGGATTAAAAAACCCAGGGGGATCCCCACAGACTCCCCTAGAGACATTATAGTGAGGTATCACCACTTTGAAGATAAGGCACAGAAATGGAGGGGGCTGAAAAGCCGAACACCTATTAAATACAAGGAGACAGACCTCCAGATTTTTGCCGACCTGTCGCAAAAAACCTTAAGAAGGCGAAGGCTGCTTAAACCATTACTAGAAATCATGCAAAAACAGAACATACAGTACTTCTGGGGGTACCCAGCATGCCTGATTGGTGTGAAAGAGGGCCGTTCAGCGAGCCTGAGATTCCCAGAGGATCTCCATGAGTTCTGTAGTAAACTGGAAATGGCAGAACCCGAAGATTCCAGAATGTACTTCTCCAGGAGTAAACAAACCCCAATTAGAAGAGCAGTAACATCAGATTCCAAAGAAAGGGAAAAAAATAAGAAACAATTAAGGAGGGAGGAGAGGGGGGAAACTGTGCAAAGTGTGGTTGTGCACTGTACACTGTGCACTATGTACTGCACAGTGCACAGCCACATGGAATTATATAAATACAGAAATACATGGGGGGACGGAGGAGGGGGGGTTGTTAACAGGAAATGTAGCAGGGCTAAGGGACCTAGGCCCAGGTGGGCCAGGATCAGCTGCTGTCGTTTCAAGGCAGGATGCCAGACAGAGTTTCACCCCAGAGAGGAGGAGTAGCAAGGTCACTTAGACCTAAAAAAAAAAGAGGAGGGTAGCTACTCAGGACTTAGGTCACCCCGAGTGGGGGGAACTCCCAATAGAGGGTTCGGGGGTGGGGGGGGGTCCCAAAACACCCAATGGAGGATAGTCCTCCACCCACGAGACCCACTAGATTTGGAGGGAAAGGTGAAAATCCCAGGATAGAGGACATAGGGTGGAATGGGGAAAATAGAGGATAAAAGACGATGGGAGATGTTATTGAGATGAAGATCTTATCATATAATGTTAAAGGCCTGAATACTCCAGTGAAGAGACATAAGGTCCTAAAAGAAATTAAGCGTTACAGCGCTGGTATAGTGTTTTTACAAGAGACACATCTGGCGCATGATACTAATGTGAAGCTCTCCTCAAAACGCTATCCAACCTGGTTTTATGGTGATTCCCCTACAAAAAGAGCAAAGGGGGTGGAGATTGGAATAGCGAGTGACATCCAGTTCCATATAGAAGAGAGACAGGTAGATCCGGAAGGACACTACATATTTGTGAGAGGGAAGGTGTCAGACATAGACTACACCTTAGACAATGTGTATTGTCCAAACAAAAATCCTACAGGCTACTTAATATAAACTTTGGGGAAACTTGAGGAATTTAAGAAAGGTATGGTAGTGTTGGCAGGGGACTTTAATTTCAGCATGGATCAGAGGGATACTACGTTACGTGCACCGTGGGCTGGAAGGCACCAGTTGGAGAAAATAAAGAAAGAATTCTACCAACATCAATTAATAGATGTATGGAGGGCACAGCATCCAGATACAAATGACTATACCTTCTACACCACAGTGCACGGGACATACTCAAGGCTGGACCATATAATGGTAGAACATAGAACGTTGGAGTCAGTGGTCAATTCATCTATTGAGATACAATCACTGTCAGATCACGCACCGGTAACCATAAAACTCAAATTAGGGGATAGCCGGAATAGAGTAGGTAACTGGAGATTAAATGAAGATCTACTACAAGATAGAACAGTCGTAGAGAAAATAAAGAAAGCATTGGATTGTTATTTTCAGCTCAATGAGACCCCAGGGATTACTAATATTACGATATGGGAGGCCCATAAAGCTTATATAAGAGGCATATTGATATCTATAGGGTCAAAATGGAAAAAAGAAAGGGGCAATCATATAAATAGATTAGTGTCCAAAATATTTAATCTAGAGCAAATACATAAAAAGAATAGGAATAGTGGGATACAACATCAATTAATATTAAAAAGAGGGGAGCTGAGAGACTTAATGGAACAGGAAACTAGAAGTATTTTCAATATAGCCGCAATAAATATGTATAAATGGGGAAATAAACCCGGAAAATATCTGGCGAGATTATTGAAGAGTAAAAAATCAAGTAACTGTATTAGGAAAGTTAAAAATGAGGAGGGAAAAATAATGCATTTAACTATAGAAATTGCTGGGGCATTTCAAAAGTATTATAAGGCCCTGTACTCAGTTCGGCATAAAAAAACACAAGAAATGGAAAAAAAAAAGGGCGGAGGAAATGCAAGCATATCTAGAGGAGGCAAATTTACCCAAAATACCTATAGAAAGACTCCAACATCTGGAGGCACCTATAACAGCTGAGGAGATAAATTTAGCACTAAAAAGCTCACCTACAGGTAAAAGTCCAAGACCGGATGGATTTACACTGGGGTACTACAGGAAATTTAAAGAACTGCTGCTACCAAAAATGTGTAATTATATGAGAGAACTGGGAGAAGGGGGAAATCTAAGGGAGGAGTCCCTACTGGCCCACATTACACTGATTCCAAAAGAAGGGAAGGACGGAACACTTTGCTCCAGTTATAGACCCATAGCCCTCTTGAACACTGACACAAAGTTAGTCTTAGCAACAAGATTAAAATAATTTATTCTGGAATGGATGCATGCGGTTCAGACTGGATTTGTTCCCAATAGGGAGGGTAAAGATAACGCTATTGGAACACTACTCATATTGCATAGCCTCAGGGGAAAGCCGGCACTCCTCTTATCGGGAGACACCTAAAAAGCGTTCAATAGGGTTGATTGAGGTCTTATGATAAAAACATTGGAAATCATGGGACTGGGCCCAAAGATGATGGAGAGAAAAAAATTACTATATAAGGGCCCCACGGCAAGAGTAAGGGTCAATGGGTCCCTTTCATTGCCATTCAAAATGTTGAATGGTACAAGACAGGGGTGCCTGCTTTCTCCCCTCCTGTTTATAATCTCTCTGGAACCATTATTGGCAAGAATACGGAGGAATGTGGACATAGGAGGAGTGAAAATAGGTGAAAAGGAACACAAAGTAGCGGCATATGCCGATGATCTCCTATGTTACATAACAAACCCTAGAGTTACATTACCAAATTTAATAAAATAATTTAAAAGATATGGGGAAATCTCAAATTTTAAAATTAACCAGAAAAAAATCAGAGGTTCTGAATATAAATATAAACAAGAAGGAAGAACGGTCCCTGCGGGGGGAGTTTCCTTTTAGATGGAAGAAAGTAGAAATAAACTACATAGGGATAAAAATCACCGCAGGGCCTGAGAAATTATATAAGGCGAACTATAGTCCGCTTTTAACCACTTCCTTACTGGGCACTTAAACCCCCTTCCTGCCCAGACCAATTTTAGGCTTTCAAAGCAGTCGCATTTTGAATGACAATTGCGCGGTCGTGCGACGTACCCAAACAAAATTGGCGTCCTTTTTCCCACAAATAGAGCTTTCTTCTGGTGGTATTTGATCACCTCTGCGGTTTTTATTTTTTGCACTATAAACAAACAAAGAGCAACGCTTTTGAAAAAAGAACAATATTTTTTACTTTTTTGCTATAATAAATATCCCAAAAAAATATAAAAAAGAAAATTATTTATCAGTTTTGGCCGATATATATTCTTCTACATATTTTTGGTAAAAAAAAATCACAATCGGCGTATTTTGCAAAAGTAATCGCGTCTACAAACTGTGGGAATTGATTTATGGCGTTTTTTTACTGTTTTTTTTTTTTACTAGTAATGGCGGCCAGTGACAGGGATCTGTAGATCTGTCATGTCCCCTTCACAGAACGGAGAACCGTCGTGTTTAGATCGGCGGTTCCCTGTTCTGCAGCTGCCACAAGTGATCGGTGGGGACTCGATGTCCGCCCGACCCGCGGGCACACACATGCGCTCTTGCGGCCGCCGCAGCCTGTGAGCATTTCAGGGCCGTGCTGTGGCCGTCTTTCGGCTATAGTGCAGATCTGAACTGGTTAAACGAGATTAAAACAGAAATTTAAAAAAATAGAAAAGAGACCGCTCTCGTGGATGGGAAGGATAAACACCGTAAAAATGCTAATACTCCCAAAAATACTATATAAGTTTCAAATGATGCCAATAAAACTCCCACAAATGTACCTCCAAACATTGCAAGGAATGATATCAAAATTTATTTGGCAAGGCAGAAAGCCGAGAGTACAATATAGGCTCCTGAGTTTAGATAAACCGCACGGGGGATTGGCAGCACTGGATATTAAAAGATACTACGAAGCAGTGGTACTATCACGAATGGTGGAATGGAGTAAGAATAATAGCGATAAAAGATGGGTGGAGGCAGAAAAATCACTAAATAATGCACACTTAAAAGAAAACATTTAGGTTTCACAAAAGGATAGGAAATTGAACCAAACAATACCCGAATTAACGACAAATGTATTCTTCACCCTCCCTCTTCTCCCTACAAGAAACCTCTTGTTTATCAGGGGAGTAGCCTGCATCTTCTATGAATACTCAAGTTAAATGTACCCTCTGTAGATACTAACTTGCGATTTCTATATATTATTCTTTATATATATGACCTAGTCAGTGTAAATGCTGTACCCGCAGTTTTCTTTTACTGTTTCTGCTTGGCTGCTCACCTGTAATGTTCTGCAATGTACTGATTTGCCCTTTCTGGGAACCAATAAAAAATTTATATTTACGGAGGCACCGAAGGTAAAGACTCGTGCAATAAGCTAACTCCTCTGCCCAGGCAGTGGATCTACTATAAACTTCTACAAAATGGCCCAAGTCCCCGACACTAGCCCTAGAGCAAAAAATAAACTCAAAGTAGTCTCCCTCAATGTTAAAGGGCTGAATATACCAGAAAAGCGCAGCCAAGTGCTTTCTTTGATGTACAAGCTTAAGGCGGACATTGTGTTTCTGCAAGAAACTCACTTTAGATCGTCCGCTATACCCAGACTAACATCTAGACGTTTCCCCACATTTTACCACTCCATGATCTTACCAAAACCAAGGGGGTTACCATCCTCTTGGCAAGCCACCTTCATTGGAAGCTTCTAGACTCAATGGTAGATGGAGAAGGCAGATATCGTTTTCTGAAGGGGACAATCCAGGGGTAGGCCAGTGACATTAGCTAATATATATAGTCCAAACACTGCGCAAGTCACCTTTTTCAGAACGATCACGGAGCTGCTGATGGGTTTCAAGTCTGGCTCAACAATTCTGGGTGGGGACTTTA
The DNA here is from genome assembly GCA_018402905.1 of Glandirana rugosa. Classification (NCBI taxonomy): domain Eukaryota; kingdom Metazoa; phylum Chordata; class Amphibia; order Anura; family Ranidae; genus Glandirana; species Glandirana rugosa. The sequence continues at coordinate 158,226 of BLSH010461889.1, read as the reverse complement.
ACCTTGCTCTACACCCTCTTATTGATACCTCGAACGGTTTCTCGACCTTGCCCTACAGGGCGCTGCGCCAGATTGGGATCCAACTCCAGCTCCTCGGTCTACATGATACCTGGAGAATACAGCACCCTGCCGAGAAGGACTTCACCTTCTATTCAGCCCCACACAATAAATATAGCAGAATTGACTACCTGTTTATATCTCAAAATGATCTATCTTACCTGTGGAATACCTCCATTGAACCAATGGTGCTCTCTGATCATCATCCAATAACAATGACCCTAACTTTTCCCGAACGGATTTCCCTGAACAAGACCTGGCGTTTAGATTCCTCCCTCCTGACCTCAGAGTGTGACATGACTAAGATCGAACAAGAGCTGAGGGATTTCTTTCTATTGAATGACACACCTGAGGTGACTCCGCTGATTCAGTGGGAGGCACACAAGTGTGTCATTAGGGGTAAATGTATAGCTCTAAAGACAGCCCGTAAGAAAGCCCACCAAGCGACGATTAACGACCTCGTAAATAAAGTCAGAACCCTGGAGCGTGTGCACAAACAATATCAGGCCCACAACACCTATCTGGAACTCACCCAGACTAGACAACTCTTATTGGAAGAACTCAATCGGAGAAACGCAGACCAAGAGGCTAACTCAAGAAGGTTATTCTCAACAGATCAGACCCACTCAAGGTCTATCCACAACACCCGGAC
>BLSH010461889.1:119509-141412 GCA_018402905.1 Glandirana rugosa | reverse complement strand
ACAGGGAGAATTGGTGAACGGCTGGCGGCTAGCCTCTAACTGCCGCCGTTTCACCTGTGTAAATGCCATTGGCAGTGAAGGGGTTAACCTGCAGGGGGCGCTCTAAGGGTTAACTGTGTTCCCTGGGCGTGTTCTTACTGTAGGGGGGCTTGCCTAGCTGGGTAAGGGAAGTGGTCACAGCCTTCGTGTACAGGAAGGCTGTGATCACTTCCCTTCCCCCTCACACAGAGCGGAGGTCCGTGTTTACTTACACGGACCTCCGTTCTTTCGCTCCGGGGGGGGGCATCGCGGGTGGCCGGCGGCAATCGAAGCCGCCGCACCCGCTCCCTGGCCCCCCCCGAACACAGTATCTCTGTATCGCAGCCGCCGTCGTATGACGGCGTTTTGCGTTACAGAGCCACTTTGCCGCCGTCAATCTCCGATCGGCGGTCGGCAAGTGGTTAAGAGGGACAAATCGGACACTTTTGAGGGCCCAGAGCTATAAATAGCCACTGATTACTGAATAAATGTCATTGGCAGGGAAGGGGTTAACACTAAGGGGGTGATCAATGGGTTAACTCTGTTCCCTAGGCGTGTTCTAACTGTATGGGGGCTGGGCTGCCAGGGGCATAAGAGATCTAACTGATTACTGGGATCAGTAGATCTGTCATGTCCCCTGACAGAATGGGGAACCGCAGTATTTACATTGGTGGTTCCCCATTATGGCTCTGTAGTAGGCGATCACGGGTCACTGGCGGCCCCACTCACGCAGGTTTATATATGGTGATTTGCGCAGTGGAGCAACTTTGTCGCCGTTCAGTCCACACGATACGGTCGGCAAGTGGTTAAAGTGACGCAATGCCGAATCACAAAAAATGGCCTGGTCATCATGAAGGGGGGGATGAACCTTCCAGGTCTGAAGTGGTTAAGAATGAACAAGACAAAATGTCAATGCAAAAGGGCAGCATTTTTTTTTTTGCATAAATAATTGCATACAACAACCAGTATTCTGTGATTTTATATGACGAATGTTTGTACTCACTATTGTTCGCTTACTAGGTGCTCTGGTGGGGGAGGGGCTCCCATGAAGGAGCAATAGAGATTCGGGATTGCAATATCGGCGGGAATGGGACCCAGTTTGGGATTGCACTGCACAGCAATAATCACAGTGGCACACACAGCCACTGCTTCTTCTTCCTGTCTTCACGGAGCCTGCAGAAGATGGAGGGAGGAGGTGGGTGGAGCCAACAGTCTCGTGCAGAGTAGGAAGTAGGCTCAGCAGCGGCTTAGATGTGACTGACGTGACGACGGTGACGTCACTGGTTGTTAGACGCCAGTCGGCACAGGCACTTGCAACCAGTCTGCAGCATAGAACAGTAGAGGCCAGGCCAGCGGCGCGGCTCCATCTTCTCCAGCGCTGCGCGGCGTGAAGACAGGCAACAGAGTCGCCGCTGCAGCAGTGTAAATACTAGTAGTCAGGAATATTTTCGGGGGGGGGGGCAATTGCCCCGTTGCCCCCCCTCTGGATCCGCCGTTGGGTTCGACATGCCCCTGCTGAGTCAGAATTGGAGCTCTCCAATAATTGGGCTTCTGAAGAAAAATCACTGCTTCCATGCAGAGCAAGTGTCCTTCTCTACAGCATATTGACAGGGGACAGGCATTTCTACTCAGGCTGCGGCTCTTTTCTAAAAAACACAAACTCTATAAGGTTTATTTGAGCTTTAAAACATTCTGTCTTTCATTGAAACGTTGGACATAAGGAAGAAAGAGAGTCATAAGTCACCTCTCTGACTCATTTTCTATTATAAAATACAATATAAAATATTTTTTTTTTTAGAACAAAATGTCTTCCTCCACAAAGTATACTTGTATTTCTGTGCCAGGAAAGAACATATTGTTGCAATTTAGCAGAAAAAAAGAATTCTCTTAAAAGAATCAAAAGCTTTTATTTATAAATCATGTGTACCTGCCAAGGAAATGCAGAGACATGCTGAAATTCTGCTCAGTGTTGGTTTCCTTAGGCCCAGCAATCGTGATATTATGTATAATATCTGAAAAAGTAATACAAAGAAGCAGTTTTAATATGGAACACATCAAATGTCTAAGTCTGGTTGTGATACAGGATATTTTAGTATTCATTTCTCAGCAGTTCTAGTATAACACATTGAACAAAAAAATAAACATTTCGCACTAAACTATTTGTTACAATTCTTACCCCAACACTTGCAGTTTGCAACTTTCAATGCTGCTGGCCCCTGCTCTCTTAGTGCCACTTCCCTGAACTTCCAATGCTCACGGGAAAAGGTTACCAGTGGACAAGACAGTCTCCAGTCAATCTGTTAACTTGGGGACGGAGGAGGGAGGAGTAGGGAAGTGCCTTGCCAACCTAGGCTATGGAGCTGTGTTTTCTATTGATGAACAAAGTGTAGGGAGGCATGACTCTAGTCCCTGCATGTATGGGTGGCTCCATAGGATGCTGCATGTGAAAAGAGCCACTCTGAGACAGGAAATCAGAGTCATAGCACCAGTTTAAACAGGAACATAGGCAAGGATTAAAAGATAAGCAACAATATTCTATGGCACAAAAATAAGTACATTCTGAGTAATGGCCCCAAAATGAATGAACAATCACTATGATGGCTGCAGCTCCGCTTAAAGCACAGTTTTGATAAATCTTCTGGACTCTAGTACTGAAATGCAGAAAGACAGGCAGAGGGCATGATCATTTATGTGTATATTTATTTAAAACCTCAAGTTAAAAAGTGGTATATGCACTAACAGGTAGTTCAGAAATGCAGGCACATAATCCTACACAAAAGGTTTCATGGTGAGTCTCCGCTGGATGGATCACAGGTATTCTTTACACATTAGGCTTGAGAAAGGGGCATACATGGCCCTGAAATTTGTAGCCATGCCCACTTTGAAGTCCAACATCAATCAATGTTTCTGGAACCACTACCCGTCTTCCTGTATCATTGTGTAATCCATTCTGGCTCTGTCTGTTTCTACACATCCACACCCACCTACTGGCATTACTCTGCAGTGCCCGACTGCTTTCCTAGCAAGCTCTGTGTAGGCTGCTACAATTCATCTAGCAGACATACAAAGAAACCCTTTGAGTGGGATTATGTGCCTGCATTTCTGAGCTACCTGTGAGTGCATATACCACTTTTTAACTTGATGTTTTAAATAAATCTACACTTACTGTAGATCAGGGGTGTCAAACTCAATTTCATTGTGGGCCGCATCAGCATTGTGGTTGCCCTCAAAGGGCTGGTTGTATCTGTAAGACTATAAAAATGTATCTACTCCTTACCATATTAAATAATTGCCTCTGCATTCAATTATTACTGGTTTTAGTGACATCTAAAGACTCAATCTGTGAAGAATGTAGGACCTGTAGGAGGAGCGCTGTCCTCTCTGCTGAGGACTGCTGAGACAAGGTGGGGGCAGAGATGAGGGGGTTGCTACAGCAGGAGAGGTGTAAGCAGTGGCGGCTGGTGGTATATTTTTGGGAGGGGCAGCAGTCTATCCGGCAAGGCGGTCGTTTGGTTCCCGCACTTACCCCATCTAGGTCGCGGGCTTCCTCTGGACGGCAGGCGGTGGCTTGAACCTGTGTCTCCTCCTTGCTCAGCTTCATGGTGCCGCGGCTTCCCCTGCGTCTCCTCCCTCCTCCTCCTCAGTGGTCAATAGGAACGCTTCTCCTCTCAGCCAATCAGGTCTCAGGACCCACTGCCCAAGCCATGATTGGCTGGGAGGAGAATCAGGCTCTAATCATGTGCTTCATGTGCTTCTATGGATGGGCTGTAAGGGCCCCATGAAATGGTTGGTGGGCTGTATTCAGCCCACGGGCCTTGTGTTTGACGCATGTGACTTAGATGGTCATGTCCTCTGTCCGTGTTTCTGCTTTTAAGGATTAGCCTCTTGAAGACCACCTAACGTACATATACGTCGGCAGTTTCAAGTGATATATGGGGATGATGCCTGCAGCTACAGGCATCATCACAGTATTAACATAAACGCACAGCACCTAATACATAAGTGATAAGATAAAAAACGATGTGTATGCTTGAATTTTATTATAAAACCAGTACAACTGTGGTAACTATAATAATAAATTAAGTGAATAATGTCCCAAAAAAAGGAGTATGTATATAAGATGATATCTTCTGCTCAGGAAAGACTTTCACCTTTATCCACAACACACCATCACTTGTGCTCAGTGCTATTGCCGCTTTTACCAGATACTATGCTGGCAGAAATAAGCAGCAAATAGTGCATCAATAACAAAAGACTTCCCAGCCTCTCACACAAGACCAACCAGTGTCTCCAGTACTCCACAGGTGACTGATGGTAGACATGTCTACCAATGTAGGGTGTTCCACTATGCATGCAAGGGCTGTAGGGAAGTAAAGTGCTCACCGCATGGTGCCACACCGGAGGGTCTCGTATAGTGTAGTAATTTATTTACTATTTAAAATCCTCATAGAAAATGTACATCCAAATGGCCTCAAGACATAAGTTAAAAGCAGTGTTATTATGCACTTACTAAGATGGCCACCAGTTATGGGCCTGGTATTGTTTTGTGAACAGGTTTTTTGTATAAGCCATCTTATTAGCTAATTAGCCACTGGATTGTTTTACCATCCCACTGCTTACCATAAAGTTAATCGAGGACAGTCCCAGATCATCTCTATGGTATAGGAAGAGATGAGTATTATGTCACTTCCCGTTTCACCAGATGTATTTAAACAGCTCCATTTTTAAGTTGGGAAAGCATCTGATCATACCAATGTTGGTGTAATCAGATGCTTTTAAGGGCAGAGGAGACATCTGGGGTTTAATAGACCCCGTATTTCTCCATAGGAGTGCCTGGTACTGCCTATTGGTGTCACAAGGGATTTTATTTTATTGGTGTCACGAGGGATGCTTTACCGTATAAAAAATTGATATATGATCATAGAGGGTGTCCTGTTAAATACTCTAAAATATGGAACAAACGGCTATCTAATTCTAGCACCTGCATTAGTTGAGTATGCTATTTTAGACAGGACACACCCATAGTATGTGGGAAATGACTGGTACTGGTTATCTGTTATCCACTTTGACATTGATATCATTACTTAGACCTGAATGCAATTTACACAAACATTATGGTAATCTGTATTTCACCCCTTATGGAATGCACCTGAACAGGGAATACAATGTTACCCTCATTTGAATCATAAGACAAATCCTTTGTAAGTTTACCTGGTAACGTGCAATGTATGTATCATGAGATGTCTTACCGGTTTTATTGTCTTGTATAAAATCGGTTATTGATTAAAAAAAAAAAAAGTGTCAGAGAAGGGCTGGTCTTAAAGTGGAAGCTCCATACTCAGTATGTGATAAAATCAACTGCTGAAAGTGCTTACAAAACAGAGGGTTTAATATCACTTTAACCACTTCACGACCAGCGCCGTAAATAGGCGGCGGTCGGGTTTGAGCGGCTCTCCCGGGACATAGCATCCCGGTATCATTTTTTAGAGCTGGCGGTCGGCTATCCAGGGGTAATGACCGATCTGGCTCGGGAGCCGCTCGGTCGTTACCCCAGGGGGCGGGAGGGGACAATCCCCCCCCCCTCACGCCGCCTTCCGGCTGGAAGGAGACCTGACAGAAGCCGGAATCGGCTCCGATCGGGTCTCCTTCGGCAAATTCCAGAAGCGACGTCACGACGTCACTTCCGGTTTACTCGGCAGCTAACGGCGCCGATTTTAAAAAATTACAGTATTCAGAATCGCCGTTTTTGGCAATCTGAATACTGTGAAGTGCAAAGGAGGGATGGGGGGTCTTTTAGACCCCCCGGCCCTCCAAAAAGAGTACCTGTCACCATATATTACTATCACAAGGGATGTTTACATTCCCTGTGATAGCAATAAAAGAGATCAGATTTTTTTTTTTTAAAGGAACAGTGCTAAAAATAAATAAATAAATAAAATAAAAAAATAAAAAAAAATATTTAAATCGCCACCGTCCCCGCGAGCTCGTGAAGAAAAGAAAACGCATACGTAAGTAGTGCCCACATATGAAAACGGTGTTCAAACCACACATGTGAGGTATCGCCGCGATCGCCAGAGTGTGAGCAATAATTCTAGGAAAAGACCTCCTCTGTAACTCTAACCTGGTAACCATTAAAAATTTTTAAAGCGTCGCCTATGGAACTTTTTAAATACCGGACTTTGTCGCCATTCCGCGAGTGCGTGCAATTTTCAACCGTGTCATGTATGGTATCTATTTACTCGGCGTAACATCCTCTTTCACAATATGCAAAAAGAATGGGCTAACTTTACTGTTGTCTTATTTTTTAACTCAAAAAAGTAAAATTGTTACAAAAAAATTGCGCTTGAAAGACCGCTGCGCAAATACCGTGTGACAAAAAGTATTGAAACAATCGCCATTTTATTCTCTAGGGTGTTTGAAAAAAAGAATATATAATGTTTGGGGGTTCTAAGTAATTCCCTAGCAAAAAAAATGTTTTTAGCTTGTGGCCACTGGCACCAAATGTAAAAAAGTGGCCCGGTATTGTAAGCTGCCGATACAATATATACTGTATACTGTATGCAAACCAAGAACTCTCTGCCAGGAATATACTATAGGGAATCTTAAATATGTTTTTATGATAGCACGATTAATGATTTTATATAGCCAAGACAAGCCTGCATATAAATAGTAGTCCTCCTCCCCAACAGAGCACCTGTTATCATACATTGGGGGAATGTTCTGTCTACTGGGGAACCTTAGTGGAGCATTAAAGGCAATGTATAGTGATTTTGTATATATTTTATTTTTTATAAGCAGGGCTAAAAATTATTTATTTCTTTTTTTTTTTAGGCATGCATATTTGAAATCTTATCCAAAGGAGGGTGTTTTTGTACTTGCCCTGCATTGCTTTCATAGTAAACGGATTTTGTTTTATAATCAGGCTATGCTGATCAACTTGTGAATTCATATCTGAAATACTGCATAAAGGTAAGAATAAATCTTTTAGAGAAAAAATGCTGAAAGGTAGGATTTTTATTGCAGAATAGGTATGGTATGCATCTCTTCTGCATTGCTTGCCAGCAATCTTCCTCATACAGTACATCAAGTCAGGCATGCACAGCTCACCACTGCTGTGCATATGTGCATATTATGGCATTATGGCATTATGGCAAGGTTCATTTCTAACCACGGATACATTTCATATGCTTTCCGGATATGATTTGCTGGAAAAAGACCTACTGTTCATATAACCCAAAATCGCAAGTGGAAATGTACACACAGGAGTAATTTGCTGAAGCACTGACTCATCCGCCTTCCTTTTTTTTCAGACAGCTCTATGCAAAAGATTTAGTCAGATACATACATATAACGTATAGAGTATTTGAAAGGAAACAACAGTCTATTAGGAAAGTTCATTGTATTCTGGGAACCATGGGATACTATCCTATCATCATAGCAACTTCTAACCTAGGAGGGTGGCCACCACATTAAACCTTGGTACATATGGATCGAATTTCATCCTGTTTAGCAGGAACCAGCCGAATTTCAATCTGTGTATAGCCCTCCCTTTTCAGAAGCTGATTGTTAGACCGTCAAATGAACCCACTGGAAAACTTTCTTCAATTAGCAGCTTGCAGCCAATCAAATGCAGCACTGATCAGTGTATTCTGACAATGGAGAGCCCCCACTGTCAGAATAAAATGTCCTGGTGGTTGCTCATCAGCTATTCTCCTCTGGGACTTTTAAATCATTATCCGCATTGAGGGCTGAACTGGGAATTGTCAAGGGATACAAAGGTTCTGGTCTAAGATTACTGCTTGTATAGAGGAAAAGCTAACTTTACCCAATATATGTACCCCTACTAGATGTCCTCCAAGAGAGACCTTTGGGCTTCTCAAAAGACATTGCTTCAGTTCCTATTCTTTTATGCTAATGTAGCCAAGCCCCCGGGGTTGCTGAATGTAGTGGCTGTCTGTCACCCTATCCAACCAGGCATTCAATTCCTCAAGCACTCAGAGTCATTGAAAAGTCCATACACTTGTTTTTTTGTATTTCATTGAGGGTATTAACTTAGATAGGGATGGGATATATGGGATGCCCAGGACAATGCAATGCAATCTTGCTTGAGACTTATATATACAGTTCAGTATATACACTCAGGGCTGCTGATAGGGCAGTACAACCAGCCCTGTAGTACCGGCCTCGGTCAGCAGGGGGGGCCCGAGCAGCTTTGTGGTTAATTTCCATCTAAAGAAACTAACTAGCTAAATAGCTTTATTAACCTGCTCCTACTTGATTACCAAGGTATATAATTCCTGGGACCCACCAGGTTAACAGAGGGGCCCAGGAGCTGAGTGCAGAAGAGGGACTTTTTCTCCATTTTCGGGCGCAGACAGACAATCCGTCACCACATGTTGCTCTGCATCAGTGTACCTGCACAAACTAAAGTTCCGGCCGCTCACTCTATGTTTTCCCTGGCGGATGGATTCCAATGTAATGCGGCTCCCCTCCTCAGTAAGTGCCGTGCTGCAGCCTGAGGGAGAAACTGATCACTGAGGCAGCTGAGACAGCCAGAAAGAGTAATCCCGTCAGCAATGCACAGGCAAGCAGTTCCTCTGCACACACATTGACACATAACACAGGCTATTGTAGAATGTGCAGTCCCCAGACTCCCCATTGTCTGCTCCTAATCATTATCATTATGATGATCAGAGCACAGCAGGTGCTCTATGGCTCTGTCAGTGTCACATGGCTGCTGGGTGCTGACTTTCTTAATTTATGACTGTACTGAGTATTACAGAGTCAGACACAGCACAGCCATAACAAAGTCAGCACCCAGCAGCCATGTGACACTGACCATAGAGCACCTGCTGTGCTCTGATCATCATAAAGATAATGACCAGGAGCACACAGTGAGATGCTGCTTTACACAATGTGTGATGGGGGGAGGGGCAGTAAAATCACACAGCCAAATTGCATTGTTCCAGCTCCTGCCACCAGCCCCCCAGTCAGGGGTGGAGCCAGGGGTGGGGTCAAGGGGGGCCCCATCAGGTAGGCTGTAGGGGGCCCCATGATTTCTAACAGCGGCCCTATATACACTCCAGACTCCTCTCCAGAACAACTCTTGCTTAAAGCGGAGGTCCGCGCTTCCCTGCAAAAATTAAAAGTCAGCAGCTATACATAGAGTAGCTGCTGACTTTTAATAATAGGACACTTACCTGTCCTGGAGTCCAGCGATGTCTGCACCCGCATTACAGCTTCACGCCGGGTACCTTACTGCGCATGCATGAGGCTCCGCTACGCTCTGCTATTGGCCAGACGACCAGTAGCAGAGCGAGGAGGGAGCTGGGCTGCTGACGTCAGCGGCTGCCAGCCCAAGCTCCCGGATGTGTGGAAAAAGACACCTGTCTCTTCCCCCTCCCCCCCGAAAGGTGCCAAATTTGACACCTGAGGGGGCGAGGAATCCAATCGGTGGAAGTTCCACTTTTGCGCGGATCCGCTTTAAGCCCGCTTTCCTTTCCTCCTCCAGCACTTCACTTGCTGCAGACTGTTACTCCACCAGCACTTCCCTGGCTGCAGGCTGCTGCTCTTCCAAACTAGCTAGCACCGCATGATTAAGCCTGACGCTGACTCACCCAGGCCTCAGTGGATTGCCTTTTGCGGGCAGGGACCTCAGGCCCCTGTGTTGTAGAATAGTTCAGGTGCTAGCAGTCCTCCCAGATAGTTCTCTTCTGGCCCCGCCAGCCAGCCTGGCTAAAATACCTCTCTCCACTGCCCCTTCCACAGTCATCACTTCTGGTTCTGCACCCATCTCTCAAACTGCAAACTCCCAGCTCTCTCAGGCATGCCTCCCCAGTCCTCCCGACTGTGCCTCACTCACCAGGACTTCACTTTCTGTGACCATTTGTCCTCCCTGGAGGCACTTAGCAGTGTTCTCTCCCGCTGTCCTCTACTTACTCTCTCATGTGCCTCTCTTCCAGGATCTCTTCACTCCCCCTAGATGCATCCAAGCCCCAGCCCAGGGTCACCCCAGGACTGGGGAGCTCCCTGTAGGCCCGACAGCCTCCACACTCTCTCACTCCAGCTCTTCCACCCAACAACTCCTCCCTGGCTGGGTTGACCCCAGGTATTTAAGGAGACCTGCCCCCTGTCAATCCAAGTTGGGGATAGGTCAAGGCTCCTTAAGATACCCCAGGCAGCTCCACCTCTCTTCTCCACCTTTCCTTCTAGCACCTTCTAGAAGAAAAGGGGAGGTATCCGAGAAGTGACACCATTTGTGAGTCACCAGCTGCTACCCTGAGCCGCTTCCAGGTCAAAATGAAAACAAAAAGGCCTAGCAACCAGCTAGGCCTGCCTAAATTTACCTATACTGCCAGAGAAAATCCTCACTCTAGCACTTCGCTACCTAGAGGGTGCTACACTAAAAAAGCTATTGCTTTAAAGTGGAAACAACCTTATTCCCATAGTTTGCAATGGTGGATTGGTTTAATAAATAAAGCTCTACCTATGTACAAATTGATGTCCAAAAAAATTTGAAAAAAATTGGCCGAGTTGATTTCTGCAGTTTCAGGCGATATAGAGGTCTAAGTATTGTTTATTACCCTATGGGTCATAAGCTTTATATTCTGATGCTGTGGTAGCTCTGATTTAGATATGTCATTTCTGTGCCTTATAACCTGCCTATATCGGCTATGTTACCTTATGTGCCTTAAGGTGTGTATTTTGATTGATTAAGATAGTACTTATGGTGGGCTTTGTAAATGCTATTTGTGTACCTTTGTAGGCAAATGCCTTTATATCAATATATTTTGCTGGTCTGTCATTGTGTACCCTGTGCAGCCTTATGTGTTTTGTTTATGGAAAAAATTATAAAAACCTTTAAAAAAAATAAATGTCCTGCTGGCGAGAGATCCACCTCGCTTGTGTTCATGCAGTAACCTGTTGGGTTTTTTTGTTTTTTCTTCAGCCCCCTGGATGAACAAATAAAAAAAAAAAAAAAAAAGCCATGTGTACCCAGCATTATACTGACCTCTGTAGCACCTGTACGTTCTTATGGAAATATTATTTACAACTTATATATACTCTCAGTGTAACCATTTCTAAGTATATCATTTGAGGCTCTCTGTACAAACGTATACAACATGCCTTGAACTAAAAATAACGAGAGGGAAGAAAATCTGATGATCCTGCCATTAAGGGCTTTGTTTATTCACTTCCCATTATGAAGTGACAATTGTCTCCCATTATTACTCTTGCATTGTCACCCTGTTACGTGCACCCTTGATGGATGGTCTTGTTTACAACACTGCGCAGACATGGTGCAAAGCCAATGATAGAGCGAGAACATGTAAACAAGAAGTGGCTGAAAGAGGCTGGAAGTGATCAGCAGCACTGAGATGCACAAAAAGGATGAAAAAAATAAAAACAGTATTTGATTGGAAAAATGGCACTTGATAATGATACACAGTGATTTAGCAAACTAAAGTGGTCTCCAATTAGGATTTGCATCTACATGACATCTAGTCATACAGAGACGCATAAGGGCTGCCACTGTCAATCCCCTTCTGAAGATGCTAGCTGTCTGGCTACTACACTGACTAACTGGGTTCAATAAAGTTTGAGTCAATGACTTAGAACAAACAGGCATATCTGTAATACCAGACATCCTTATTTGCATAGATGTTTCAGGTAAGGGACAATAACTATTGGAACAAGACCACTAGGTAACTAGACTTTGCAGAATGAGTAGTAACAGTGGCAGCCTCCATATTTCTACAATGAAAGGTTTCCATTTAATAATTAGTACATCTGAATCAAATGTCTATGTAACCATTTTCAAAAATGAGCACCTTGTAATATAAGTATGTCCTTGTAATGTCCTGTTTTTGTCCGAAGGTTCCGTTCATATTGGGAGTCGTGGAGATTAGCAGTGACTTGGAGTGACGAGCTGTAGTTCCCTGGTTTAGAGTAGCTGTAATAGACAAATGGCTCTGATGTCTTCAGTGTGGTGCTGGGGAAAAATACAGACCATCAGTATCCAAAAGAAAGTGGATGGGCTTGCCAACAGAGACAGGTGGTAGACATAAGCATCATTATTGTACTAGTATCCAGTAGCACATCATTATTGACCACATACTGTATAGAGTAGTTAATGGCCAAGCTAAGTTGCGTTGGACCAAATTTACTCTTAACTGGCCCATATTGTATACAATGCCTTGAAAGAGTATTCATATCCATTGGAACCAAAAACGTAAATGTATTTTATTGGTGATTTATGTGATAGACCAACACAAAGTGGCAATTAATTGTGAAGTGGAAGGAAAATGATAAAGGTTTTCAACATTTTTTACAAATACATATCTGAAAAGTGTGGCGTGCATTTGTATTCAGCCCCCCTGAGTCAATACTTTGTAGAACCACTTTTCCTGCAATTACAGCCGCAAGTCTTTTTGGGCATGTCTCTACCAACTTTGCACATCTAAAGAGTGACATTTTTGCCCATTCTCCTTTGCAAAATAGCTCAAGCTCTGTCAGATTAGATGGAGAACGTCTGTGAAGAGCAACTTTCTTGCCACAGATTCTCAATTGGATTTAGGTCTGGACTTTGACTGGGTCATTCTAACACATGGATATGCTTTGAACTAAACCATTCCATTGTAGCTCTGGCTGTATTTTTAAGGTCATTGTCCTGCTAGAAGGTGAACCTCGGCACCAGTCTCAAGACCTCTAACAAGCTTCCTTCTAAGATTGCCCTGTATTTGGCTCCATTCATCTTCCCATAAACTCTGACCAGCTTCCCTGTACCTGCTGAAGAAAAGGAATGGTGTGTTCAGGGTGATGTGCAGCGTTAGTTTTTCTGGCACACATATCATTTTGCTTTTAGGCCAAAAAGTTCAATTTTGATCTCATCTGACCAGAGCACCTTCTTCCACATATTTGCTGTGTTCCCCACATGGCTTCTCGTAAACTGGACTTTTTATGGCTTTCTTTCAACAATGGCTTTCTTCTTGTCACTCTTCCATAAAGGCCAGATTTGTGGAGTGCAGGACTAATAGTTGTCCTGTGGACAGATTCTCACACCTGAGCTGTGGATCTCTGCATCTCCTCTAGAGTTACCATGGGCCTCCTGGCTGCTTCTCTGATTAATGCTCTCCTTGCCCGGCCTGTAAGTTTAGGTGGACAGCCATATATTGGTCGGTTCGCAGTTGTGCCATACTCTTTCCATTTTCGGATGATGGATTGAACAGTGCTCTGTGAGATGTTTAAAGCTTGGATTTTTTTTATAACCTAACCCTGCTTCAACCTTCTCCCCGACTTTATCCCTGACCTGTCTGGTGTGTTCCTTGGCCTTCAAGACGCTGTTTGTTCACTAAGGTTCTCTAACAAAGAGGGCTTTACAGAACAGTTGTATTTATACTCTAGATTAAATTACACACAGGTGGAATCCATATACTAATTGGATGACTTTCGAAGGCAATTGATTCCACTATATTTTAGTTAGGGGTATCAGAGTAAAGGAGGCTGAATACAAATGCACCCCACACTTTTCAAATATTTATTTGTAAAAAATTTGGAAAACCATTTATCTTTTTCCTTCCACTTCAAAATTATGTGCCACTTTGTGTTGGTCTATCACATAAATCCCAATAAAATACGTTTACGTTTTCGGTTGTAGCATGACAGAATGTGGAAAATTTCAAGGGGTATGAATACTTTTTTTAAGTATATAAAAAAAACATATCCCCTCTCAGATTTTTTTTTACTGGATATAATTCAGGTTATACAACCATATCTATTCACATCATCATTATGCAACCTTTTTTCCCTTAAAGTGGAACTTTGGTTAAAACAATTAGGTCCTGCTAGATCACTTCAGATTGGTCCCTTTTGTAGGTATAGCTATGTAAAACATTATTTTATTTTATTTATTTCAGGTACTTATATAGCGCCGTCAATTTACGCAGCACTTTACATAAATATTGTACATTCACATCAGTCCCTATCCTCAAGGAGCTTACAATCTAGGGTCCCTAACTCACAGTCCTACACACACATACTAGGGCCAATTTAGACAGGGACCAATTAACCTATTGATTATCTATAACCTATATTCATTATTGATGCATTATTGATGCATTTTCAAATGCATTTCAAAGGGGAGGTGCATTTTTAGTGCGTTTTTTTTAACTGAACAAAAATGCAACAAACAGGATTTTTAACACCACAATGGAAGCGCAATGGACCAGTGTGAAGACATACATTTAAAGGGATGCATTTTTCTTGAGCTTTTCTTGTGCTAAAAGCGCATATAATGGCAGACAATAAATTCATATTAATTTAAATTCATGACATTAAAAAGTTGAATATATTACAATTATATATAAATATATATATATATATATATATATATTTTAAAAACTATAGTTTTCAGTTTTGGTTTCAGCCAAGTGCATCCTGAATTTTCAGTTTCAGCACCAAAATTTCCATTCGGTGCACCTCTAGTTTTTTGTCCTTATCACATTCGGTCATACATATGTATTGTGAACTATAGGAGATCCTGTCATTTGGCAAACCTGCTGAACCTCTAGATCATCTTAAAGCGTAACATTTTCCTATAACATCTTGATAAAAAATAATGTTCTTTAGCAAGGAACATACATTCCACATTAATAATGATGCTACCAAAATTAGCATGTGCTGTAAATTACCTCCAGCATTGCTCTTGTCTCTTCTTGCCAGAGGATGCCATTTTGCTGAAGCCCAGAACCCCTGAATGGCAGTAAATCTTTAGGCTGTCAGCAGATCGGCCTTTAGTGGCTGCAGTTTTCAAAAATTGAGAGCAGCTGAGCATGTGCAGAGCAAGGTGAGTCAGAGTGTTACTGGATTTTAAACGGTATAGACACTTAGGGGGTGATTTACTGAAGCTTGAAAGTGCAAAATTTGGTGCAGCTCCACACTGAAACATATATATATATATATATATATATATATATATATATATATGAGATAGATGTATGCCAACAAAGGTCTAGTAGTGTGTCTTTCTCATAAAACAAGGAGTTTAACCCAAATAGCCAGCATAGCAATGTCTGCAAGGAGCTGGGTTCTCTGACCCAATGGGGTTTATTTACTAAAACTAGAGTGCAAAATCTGGTGCAGTTCTGCATAGAAACCAATCATCTTCAAGGTTTTATTGTCAAAGCTTGACTGAACAAGCTGAGGTTAGAAGCTGATTGGCTAGCATGCACAGTTGCGCTGGTGCACTCTCCAGCTTTAGTAAATTAACCCCTTATTGTTAATGTTTTACATAGCTATACCTGCAAAAGCAGCCATTTTCTGACTAAAGTTCCACTTTTAAGTGATTGTGAAGGCTTGTTTTTTAAAAAAATAATAAACATGTTATACTTACCTCCTCTGTGCAGTTGGTTTTGCACAGAGCAGCCTGGATCCTCCTCTTCTCGGGTCCCTCTTTGCTGCTCCTGGTCCCTATCTCTGGTTAGCACCTCCTCAGCCAGCAGCTTGCTACAGGGGGCTCCCAAGCCGAGTCAGAGCTCTGTGTATCCTTTCAAACATGGAGCCCCGACCCAGCCCTGCCCCCTCTCTCCCCTGATTGGCTGACTGATTTTGACTGACAGCAGTGGGAGCCAATGGCGCCGCTGCTGTGTCTCAGCCAATCAGGAGGAGTGTTTGAGATAGCTAAGACACTCGTGGACATCGCTGCAGATAGAAGGGGCTAAGGAAAGTAATTAGGGGGGTGCATTAATACAATACGTTAAGATAAAAAAACCTTCTGCCATTACAACTCCTTTAACCACTTGCCGCCCATCCCGCTGTCATTTGACAGCGGGGTGGTGCGGCTCTCGTTCTGGGACGGCATCATATGACATCATCCCAGGGGGCGCGCAGCGTGCCGATCGTGGCCGTGCCGTGTTGCCAGGACACCGCGCGACCCTGATCTGTGTAAAGAGTCGTGGCCATGGTTCTTTAACCATGTGATCGGCTGTGACCAATGACAGTCAGTCACATGTAAACAAGTAAGTGCCGGTAATCGGCACTCCTCGCCTCACACTGACAGAGTGTGTGGCGAGGAGAGCCGATCAGCGGCATCTCCTCTCACAGAGGACATCTAGGGACGTAATCAGGGCACTGATCATCAGTGCCCTGATTACAATTGATCACCAGTGCCAGAAACCAGAGCCCATCCCAGTGCCAGCAATCAGTGTCCACAAGTGCCCACCAGTGCCATCAATTAGTGTCCACAAGTGCCACCAGTGCCCATTAGTGATGCCAGTCAATGCTGGCTATTAGTGCCACCTAACAGCATTGCCCATCAATGCCCATCAGTGCCGCCTATCTGTGCCCACCAGTGCCGCCTATCAGTGCCCATCAGTGCCACCTATCAATGCCTACCAGTACCATCTATCAGTGCCCGCCAGTGCTACCCATCAGTGCCCACCAGTGCCAGCTATCAGTGCCCACCGGTGCCACCTATAAGTGCCCATAAGTGTGGAATATTAGTACCTCCTCATCAGTGCCACCTAATCAGTGCCCATAAGTGTCGCCTCATCTGTGCCCATAAGTGCCACCTCATCAGTGCCCATCAGTGCAGCCTATCAGTGCCCATCAGTGCCACCTAATCAGCACACATCAGTGAAGGAGAAAAATTACTTATTTACAAAATTTACTGACAAAAACTAAGAAAAAATTTTTTTTTCAAAATTTTCACTTTTTTTTTTCTTTTTTAGTAAAAAATAAAAAATCCAGCAGTGATTAAATACCACCAAAAGAAAGCTCTATTTGTGTGAAGAAAATGATAAAAATTTCACATGGTTACAGTGTAGCATGACCATGCAATTGTCATTCAAAGTGTGACAGCGGGTGGACAAACAAGCAAAGAGATGACATAATCTCTCACTGCCCACCCTTTCTCTGGGAGCCATGTTCTGAAAAACTGGGGAGAGACTGACAGATCTGCTGTCATTGTTGCCTGCCACCAAATTGCCTTTACATTTAAAAAGTGACAGGCAACAGTGGGAAGCTTCAGCTGGTGGCAGGAGAGTGACAATCCGCATCTAGTGGCAGGCGACGTGGCAAGTTACAATCTGCATCTGATGGCAGGTGACGTGGCAAGTGGCAATCCACATCTAGTGGCAGGCGCCATTGCAATTGACAATCTGCATCTGGTGGCAGGCGAGGTGGCAAATGACAATCTGCATCTGGTGGCAGGCGACGTGGTAAGTGACAATACGCATCTGGTGGCAGGCGACGTGGCAAGTGACAATCCGCATCTGATGGTAGGTGACGTGGCAAGTGACAATCTGCATCTGGTGGCAAGTGACAAGCTGCATCTGGTGGTAGGAGATGTGGCAATTGACAATCTGCATCTGAAGGCAGGGGATATGACAAGTGACAAGCTGCATTTGGTGGTAGGCGACGGTGGCAAGTGACACGCTCAGGGCTCCCACTAGTTAAACTATTTAGTTTTATATTATAATGTATTAATAGAAATAATTTGCTTAAATCATCCTGACACCATATCAACCATGGTGCCATGATGATTGAAGCACCAACACCAGCCATTGCCCCGACAAATTGCCCACGAAAAAACGCATCCCCCCTCCCCCCAGCCACTCCCCCCCCCCCCACCCCGGACCTTGGCATAATTATCTTCCATGCAGCTGGTCCCTGATGCCAAAAAGGTTGGGGACCTATTGCAGGGTCTATCGCAGAATTGGCAAAAATATATCTGAAATGGAATGCACTACATTCTAATAATGGCTATCTAACCCAGAATGCTCTGCTAAACACCTTGACTTACTAATAAATCTTCACGTGTGCAAAAATGAGAGGGAAAATGCCTAAATGGTAAGTTGTATACACAAACATAATAGTAATTATTACAGTTTATTAAGTATACCTATCTCCAAAGTTCCATGTGTAGCTGAACTCGGCTGACTTGAAGAAGTCACTTGGGTCTTGAATAGAGAACAGTAATTTCACCGTGCGGTTAGTGGCCAGGAAGGTGCCATTGCTTATGGATGGGCCATTGGCTTGTGGCTGTAATGCTGTGAAATGTCCTACAATGTCTTCTGTGTGGGCAAAAAAAGTTTTGTTAAACTTTTGCTTGCATCAGTTGGGTACCAGTTACTTATGCAGTGCTTCACACCAGTGGAGGAAGCTTTCAAAACAATTAAAGAAGATCTTGAGGAAAAGCCATTACATTACAATTTGGTAATATAACAAGCATCCTGATGAATTAAAAAAAAAATGATTTGAGCTTCGGAGTGTATGTGAGGGCCAAAGCTGGGTCTGTGGAGTGGGTCCCTTCAGGCTTGTGAAGATTATGGAGGTAGGTGAGGAGCACTGTGTGTGAATAAAAAGTCTTGGAAATTCCATCCAGTTGAAGAACAGAAAGTCTCAGAAATCCCAGGTCGTGGGAGAAGATGATCACTTTATTAGCGTATGACATAAAACACAGCCAACACGTTTCATGGGATTTAGACTTCCACTTCTTTAGGGCTCTAAGTACATCTGTTGGTCATAGTGCTTTTTATGACAAAATTACCAAAGCCCTGAAGACTCCTTCTTCTGGGCTTTGGTAATGTTGTCATGTTTGTCATGCATTGTTGAGCCCCAATGCAATGTTTTATATCACACACTAAGACCCAGTTTACACCATAACCCGCATGTAAATCGCACAGGAACAACACCGTATTCACATGCGATTCATTTTAAATGGGCTCAAATCGCACTGCATCACACCAAAGACATGTAGGCACCTTTTTTTGGAGCCGAACTGCAACCGGATTGTATGGTCATTTTGTAACATGCAATGCAGTGCAGGCTAACCGTACTGTATTTGCGATCCTTTTACTGTGTCGTTAACTTTGTATTGACAGATTGCATACACAGTGTGATTGTAATGTGGTGTGGAGAAATGCAGGGATAAAAAAGTGATCATTGTTTTCCAAATGGCTTGAGTTTCCAAAATCTTCTGTTCATCCATGCAATCCCATGGTATTGCACAGAGTGGTGCCTTAACTCTTCTTCTGAAGCCCCCTGCCACTCTCCACGCCTTCTTCTTCCAAGTGCCCCCTCAGCAAGTCAACTGCTGAGGGAGCACTTGTGCGGACGTGCTCCTGAGGAGGGCTGTGTGTGTTTATAGATACACACAGCGTGACCTGGCCATGCCTGCGCTGCCTCCTCACAGGATTTGACTGACAACAGCAGGAGCCTATCTCCTGTGAGGAGAGGAAGAGAGAAGAGCAGGGCTGCAGATGGGACAGTGCTGGATGAGTGAGACTAGCCACATGAGTGTTTGGGATTGGGGGGTGGGGGAGGGGGGCAGTCAGTGGAGCATTTTTTACCTTAAAGTGGTTGTAAACCTAAGACATAAAATCTGAACAAAGCATATCCCTCTATAGTATGTACTTCTCTCAATTCAGAGCACTAAGGCTACTTTTACATTGCAGCCGTGGCCACTGTAAATCCCTGCTAGTTTTAGCTGAGTTTTACCGCCGCCGCAGCACCACTTTTCAGTCGGGAGCGCTGCGCTTTTAACCCCCCCACAAGGGATTAAAAGTGCCGGTGCTCCGCACTTCGAGGTGGTGTGCAGCCGCTTCGGAAGCGCTTTCCATTCATTTCAATGGCAGGGGCGGTGGAGAAGTGGTAAATACACCGCTCACCTCACCTCCCCAAAGATGCTGCTTGCAGGACTTTTTGCAACGTC
This sequence comes from Glandirana rugosa, assembly GCA_018402905.1. Classification (NCBI taxonomy): domain Eukaryota; kingdom Metazoa; phylum Chordata; class Amphibia; order Anura; family Ranidae; genus Glandirana; species Glandirana rugosa. The sequence goes on along the minus strand of BLSH010461889.1, from coordinate 121,683 downwards.
CCGCAAGAGCACCACCCCAGTGTGAAAGCACTCAGGCTTTCACATTGGGGTGGATTTTTGAGGCACTTTACAGGCACTATTTATCTAAAAATAGTGCCTGTAAACTGCCTCAAAAATCCCTGTAAAGCGCCTCAGTGTGAAAGTAGCCTAAGTGTAATTTATGTCTGCTGTGTTGTTCCTCTGCTATCAGCATCAATCGCATCTGACATATTTTCCTGACAGAGAAAAATGGAGACAGGGGAGAGACCTCCACCTGAAGTGTGTAATTTCAGCTCCATGCCCCCTGCCTATTTTCTGTAAGCTCAGACAAGCTTTATAAATTCTGGACTTTGAATGGATGTAGAGAAGAGAAGACAGCAGATAAACAGGTACAACTTACACAGGCAGATTCGTTTCATCTCTGTATATCACCTGAGGCCATTCACTTCACTGAGTATATGTATGGGTTTACAACCACTTTAATGCACACAATTGATTGAGAGAGTTTAGTTCCATTTAACTGCTGGTTACTAAGCCCACACATGATCGTTAAGGATCAGTAGAAAGGTGTTAGTGGTGGAAGGGGTAGACCAACCCTAGGCTTTTCAGAAAATTCACATTTTCAATGATCTGCCATGTAAAACACATGCAAACCAGATGCAAGATACATATGTTTATAAAAGGACAACAGTGAAAAGAGATCCTGAGAGATGCCTGAAGGCCCCTGCTCAACAAGAATACCACAAGTTGTATCCACTTCTCTTCAACTCCTGAGCAATGACTGTATCAAAGGCTGCAACAAACCAAGCCCTGTTACCCATGTACCTGTACTATATTCTATAACATACGGAAGAGAGATTCATGGGTGTTAATGGGCACCATAGAATATCCGACGTGATTGCCTCATGGGGGATCAGGGAGGAATTTTTTTCCCCTGCTGGAGCAAATCTATCATACTTTATTGGAGGTTTTTTGTCTTCCTCTGGATCAACTGTGGGTATAGGATTGTGTATATGGAGGTTTCTATTTGTTTGTGTTTTGGTGTTTTTTTGTTTGTTTCTTTTTCTGAAGGTTGAACTGGGTAGACTTTTTCTATTTTGTTGCACCGCTTGTGACCTGTGTGTTGCCATTTTGGAGAGGGAACCCTATCGCTTTTAAAGGAACTTGAGCACCAGTATCTGGCCCATCAAATAGATCTGCCTACATGCTTAGTTGACCCTTTTGGGGTCCAAAATGGAGCTTGCACTTCACCTGGTGAAAGGAGCACAAGTTGGAAATTGGCGAAATGCTGTGTTTTTTCTTGTGAAGCACTTTCTCAATTGCAATTAATTAGAAAATTCATCATTCAAATTCAATTATAAGTGCACTTTTATAGCACCGTTTATTGTTTTATATGTGTGCTCACTGATATATACTTTGCACTGGCACTTTATCTATATAAAATGTTTATATTTTGTTATTTATTGTGATTTTTCAGTCATTATATTATTTTGTTATTGAGGCAGCGCAATCACATAATTTCATAATGATTTACCGTGGACGTGGGAACACATTTAGTGACTGCAGCAGCTATACACTATTTATTCTTATCACTAGGTGGCAATGCACTACTACCCCATTTATACTTGTACCCCCTTTAGATTGTAAGCTCTAACAAGCAAGGCCCTCTGATTCCTCCTGTATTGAACTGTATTTAACCACTTAACAACCGCTCTATAGACAAATGACGTCTACAGAGCGGTTGCTTAATTCTGGGAGGACGTCTATTGACGTCCTCCCAGAATCGCGCTTCCTGCGCGCCCCCTGGGGCGCGCACACGGGAACATCCGTGACCGTCGGGTCTGGGGGACCCGACTGATCACGCGACCCCCCACCATCCACCCACCATTTACCTACCACCCCCCCACGTAACACAGTGATCCGTCGCGACACCCGTAATGTGTAGCGGGTGTCACGACGTCGTGCAGGAGAGAGGGGGGAGAGAGGAGAGTGTGACGTGGCTAGCCACGCCTCTCCTCTCTTTTCGGCCGCGAAGGCGGCCGAACAAATGTACACTAGTGCGGCAGTAAACTGCCGCGCTAGTGCACCACTTTCCGGCGAGTGTCGCCGGTAAGTGGTGCTAGGCACTAGTCAGCCCAGGGGGTCTGGGCTGCCAGTGCCTACAAGGGCACACGCGCGGGGTCCCCCGCGCGTCC
>BLSH010461889.1:102047-117830 GCA_018402905.1 Glandirana rugosa | reverse complement strand
AAGATCCTCGTATTTAATGTGTGTAGTAAAGAGGTAGTCAAGAAATTATGTGTGTAATTTATGCTCCTAGAACGCCTGACGTTGCTCCCTACATGTTGGGCCTCTGTATGTGGCCAGGCTGTGTAAAAGTGTCACACATATGGTATCGCCATACTCGGGAGGAGTAGTAGAATGTATTTTGGGGTGTAATTTGTGGTATGCATATGCTGGGTGTGAGAAATAACCTGTTAACATATGACAATTTTGGGGGGAAAAAAAAGAAATAAAAAATTCATTTTGCAAAGAATTGTGGGAAAAAATTACAACTTCAAAAAATTCACCATGCCTCTTACTAAATACCTTGGAATGTCTACTTTCCAAGAAGGGGTCATTTGGGGGGTATTTGTACTTTCCTGGCTTGTTAGGGTCTCAGGAAATGAGATAGGCCGTCAGTAAATCAAGTGTGATCAATTTTCAGTGATTTGCACCATAGCTTGTAGACTCTATAACTTTCAGAAAGACCAAATAATATACACTAATTTGTTTTTTTTTTTACCAAAGATAGGTAGCAGTATAAATTTTGGCCAAAATTTATGAAGAAAAATTACTAATTTGCAAAATTTTATAACAGAAACAAAGAAAAATTCATTTTTTTACAAAATTTTCGGTCTTTTTTTAATTATAACGCAAAACATAAAAAACCCAGCGATGATTAAATACCACCAAAAGAAAGCTCTATTTGTGTGAAAAAAGGACGCAAATTTCATATGGGTGCAGTGTTGCATGACTGAGTAATTGTCATTCAAAGTGTGAGAGCGCTGAAAGCTGAAAATTGGTCTGGTTGTTAAGGGGGTTTAAGTGCCCAGTGGTCAAGTGGTTAAACTGTACTGTTGGCCCTCATGTTGTAAAGTGCTATGCAAACTGTTGGCGCTATATTAACCACTTGCTGACCGCAGTCTGACGGCGACAGAGTGGCTCGTTATCGCAAACCGCCGTCATACGCCGGAGGCGCGCTCACTGTGTCCGAGGGGGTCCAGGGAGCAGGTGCGGCGGACTCGATCGCCGCCGGCTACCCGCGATTTAGCAAAAACAAAGAAATTTGGGGTTTTTTTGCAAAATTGTCGCTCTTCTTTTGTTTATAGCGGCGATCAGAAATGATGCAGAGGTGATCAAATACCAACAAAAGAAAGCTCTATTTGTGGGGAAAAAAGGACGCAAATTTTGTTTGGGTACAACGTCGCACGACCGCGCAATTGTCAGTTAAAGCGACGTAGTGCCGAATGGCAAAAAGTGCTCTGGTCCTAAAGTGTGAAATCCTTCCGGGGCTGAAGTGGTTAATAATAATCAGAGTCCCCCTTACATTAGGGTCCCCATCAGTGTCCCTCTTACATCAGGGCCCCCCTCACTGTCCCCTCTTACATCAGTGGGTCTGATAAAACTTTACAGCGGGCTAGATTTTGAGATTTTGAGTGATGTTGAGAGCCCTGATCTACATGGACCCAGGAAAGGAAAAGACAGACTGGTTGCTGCGACCAACAAGGAATGATCTCTCTTCAGACACTTTTATGCATGAGGCTGGAATGGTGGCTTGATGGTAAGTGACAATTATAGCACTCCTGCAGCTAGGCCAGTATTATGAAATGTTAAAATCACTGCTTTGAGTCAACGGTGCTTACTTGTCACTTGGAGTTCTGTTGTGTTCATAGCAATTGGCTCACATGAGGGGCAATTCCTCTCAGTTACACAGACTGAAATCAGGTAAGTTCCCGGGCTATTACATTGCAGTGTTAAGGCAGAACTGGTGTCATTCTCTGTGCGATGGCTGAGCAGCAGCGGAGAGTAGATCCATTGGAAATGATAAAGTCTGGGGTCCACAATAAGAATCATGCCATCATTCGATATCCCCAAACTTGCATTGACAGTAGCCAGGGCACCTGAGGTTATTGGACCATCTGATGTCATCTTCAGGATGTAGGATTTATCTGAAAATACAGAAAATGAGGAACTGAAACAGGACATCACAGAAAAAGCCCATCTGTACCATCACATGGTTGAGTAACTTAAGTAGATGTTGTCATGAATTTAAAAATAAGAGCCATAAACAGTATGATCTCTCATCTATACACTAAAGTTAATTTTTGTGCACATAAATAAATAGATTGGCAATTTTTTTTGGTGAAAGCTAAAAGTTGAGGTAGTACAGAGTAAATATATAGTGTATCAGACTTAGTCAAGCCTTAAAATTGTGTGCACCCATGAAACTGCGACAAACTTAGATACACAATATTGTCCATTGGTGACCCTTGAAAAGCTCTTTCATCAGTTTAGAGTTAGGCCCCTTTCACACATGCTGTCCGATCAGGTCCATCTGTCCATTTTTCAGGTGGACCTGATCAGACGCTCCATTCACCTCTATGGAGCGACGTATGTCAGTGGCGACATATCCGCTGACACCCGCTGCTATCCTATCCGGTCTGCCAAGTCCAGACGTATGGAAGCCCTATTTTACATCCACCTGTCGGATCGGATGGGGATCGGATGAAAATGGACAGGTGGATCCGTTTTCATCCAATCTCCCATAGAGGACAGCGGGCATCTGACAGGTCCGTCTCAGCACAGTGAAGGGAGATGGACCTGCCATCCGCCTGCTCAGCAGAGATCAATGGATCTATCCCCGCTGAGCAAGCAGAGTCCGTCAAAACAGAAGTGCCCTGTGTTGCCTTAACGGCAAATAACTGCCCTAGAATTGTTGCTCTCACTCCAGCATGCATGGCAATATATAACAGGTGTAATGTAATGTGTGTATGTAGGTGCCCCCAGCACATATGTAATGCTCATGCGTAAATGGTAGCAGAGAAGAAATACATTTTTTTGGGGGGGGGGGGTTTAGGTGTTTGGGTTTCATTTTAATATTTACAATTTTTTCACTAAACTTTATTGTGATGTAATACATATAATCGCTTCTGAGTTCTTACTAGAAGAATGCAGTCACTCCCAGCGCTCAGAGGTCCTCTACAGTGGGACAGGGCTGGAAGGACAAACATCTACCAGCAAGGCCTGAGCTATCCGAGTGTCAAATGCCACATCCCAATATAAAGAACATGGAGAAAAGAGAATTGGACGGGACTTTAAAGGCACAGGACATTCGGATATTTGAATAAAAACGATTTTTTATTACAAAATATAGACAAAGGACATAATAATAACATGGAACAAAACCATATCAATGGTACCAAATGTCATACAAATATACAGTACTGAACCACAAAAAATCTCAGATGTTTCAAATATTCCAGTCTATCTCAAGGAGTTTTTATCTTGTTGGAGAGTACACTAAACTCAATGAAATAAATAACAGTCAAAAAACAAGCAAAATAAAGATATTTATATATTTCAAAATTACATAAGGAAGAAAACCATTTTCTCACATTTCTGTATGCAAAAGAAGCTCATATAGTGACACCTGTTCCAGCCCCAGGAGATAGAAAACGACTACTAGGAGCCGCTCAAAGGAAGGTTACCAATCTATAAAAGATTGAAACGTTTTTTGGTTAGACAACCGCCTATATGAGACCCCTATAAGATGGGAGAAATACTCCCTCTAAGAGATCACATAATAAATAATGGATATGGAACAAAATATAATGTGATATATATACTCATTGTGTGGTATCTAGGAGTGATTATGTTATGTCCTTTGTCTATGAACTTTATTTATTATATATATATATATATATATATATATATAATATTATTATTATATATAATATTATATATTATTGTATTATATTATATAATATTTTATAATAAAAATGTGTTTTTATTCAAATATCTGAATGTCCTGTACCTTTAAAGTCCCGTCCAATTCTCTTTTCTCCAGGGCTGGAAGGTTTTACATTTTCCAATAAATTATTTTTGGTGCTTGCACCTTTCTGTTTGTTTCTTTGTAGTTCTGAGTTCTTACTAACTAGGGAAGAACGGAGGCTCAATGATCTCCCACCCCCCTAAAGCAGAGACACCCAAGAAACATTCATGGGGGGGAGTCGCATGGGGAGGCTTCTGGGGGCTTGAGGGGTTGTCAGCTGACAGTCAGATTCACATACATTCCTGGCTGATGTAGCATAGATTGTGTCAGTGGCAGCACTGCTGGGTTCAACGAAAAAAAACTACTGGTGTGTACTAGGCTTAAAGTTATGTTTACACTATAAGCAGCCCATGCCATCCCTCCGAAAAGCAATCCATTGTGTTTGGCAGGCAATGGGGAGGCAATATGTCACCTCACAGCCTGTTTTAACCCTGCATACAGGACCGGACTGGGAATAAAAACCAGCCCTGGAAAAAATTTCATACCTGCCCCATAGCATTATTATATCAGCCCAATATCATAACATCATTATTTTTTTGTTCACAAAAGGAAAAACGTTCATGTTAAAGCACATTTCAATACAAATATCACAATTTAAACTATAAACATGTCGCTAAAGCTATTAGCAATGTATTTAAGTTAAACAAAAGTCAAAAAACATATTTCTTCATTTACATGAAGGTCAGGTTAAAATAACCCCCATATATCAGAGTCTGCGGAAATGTCCCTTACAGGGAACTCTGACATAAAGAGGAACATTGCAGATCATGATCTAAGGAGGGACTCTGATAAAAGGAGGGATCTGGTGACCAGAGACCCCCCTTATATCAGAGTCCACTGCATTGCCCTTTACATCAGAGTTCCCACTTACATCAGGGTCTGCAGCATTGCGCTTTACATGAGAGTTTGCAGAGTTCCCCCTTGCACTGTAAGGGGAAATACTGTAGACTCTGATGTAACGGGGAATTCTGGGAATGTGGGGAGGAAAGAACTCCAGACTGGCCTGGCAACACTGTCATTGACCTCCTCTCAGGTGCACCGTGCAGGGCTCAGTCAGTCGGCTCCAGCTTGGTGGCTCTGGTTTTAACCTATACTCTACTCTCCACAGTCCACACACTTCTGACTTCTCCCATGACCACCATCTCAGCAGCACTCCCACTCTTGACTCCTCTCCAGACTCACCCCTCGGAGACTGCAGACATGATAAAATACAAGAGATTGTTAGAGGTTACGGACATGGTACAGGAGGTGGTCAGAGGCTGGGGATTGTGCAGGAGATGGTCAGAGGCTGTGGATGGTACATGAGATGGTCAGAGGCTGCGGATGGTACAGGAGATGGTCAGAGGCTGCGGATAGTACAGGAGATGGTCAGAGGCTGCGGATGGTACAGGAGATGGTCAGAGGCTGCGGATGGTACTGGAGATGGTGAGAGGCTGCGGATGGTACAGGAGATGGTCAGAGGCTGCGGATGGTACAGGAGATGGTCAGAGGCTGCAGATGGTAAAGGAGATGGTCAGAGGCTGCGAATGGTAAAGGAGATGGTCAGAGGCTGCAGATGGTACAGTAGATGGTCAGGGGCTGTGGATGGTACTGGAGATGGTCAGAGGCTGTGGATGGTACAGGAGATGGTCAGAGGCTGCGGATGGTACAGGAGGTGGTCAGAGGCTGCGAATGGTACAGGAGATAGTCAGAGGCTGCGGATGGTACAGGAGATGGTCAGAGGCTGTGGATGGTACAGGAGATGGTCAGAGGCTGTGGATGGTACAAGAGATGGTCAGAGGCTGCAGATGGCATAGAAGAAGTCAGAGGCTGCGGATGGTACAGCAGAGGTCAGAGGCTGCGAAAGGTACAGTAGATGTCAGAGGCTGCAGATGGTACAAGAGAGGTTAGAGGCTGCAGATGGTACATGAGATGGTCAGAGGCTGCGGATGGTACAGGAGATGGTCAGAGGCTGCAGATGGTCCAGGAGATGGTCAGAGGCTGCGGATTTTACAGGAGATGGTCAGAGGCTGCGGATGGTACAGAAGATGATCAGAGGCTGCGGATGGTACAGGAGATGTTAGAGGCTGGGGATGGTACAGGAGATGTCAGAGGCTGGGGATGGTACAGCAGATGGTCAGAGGCTGCAGATGGTACAGGAGATGTCGGAGGCTGGGGATGGTACTGGAGATGGTCAGAGGCTGCAGATGGTTTAGGAGATGGTACAGGAGATGGTCAGAGGCTGGGGTGGTACAGGAGATGTCAGAGGCTGGGGTGGTACAGGAGATGGTAAGAGGCTGGGGTGGTACATGAGATGGTACAGGAAATGGTCAGAGGCTAGGGTGGTACAAGAGATGGTCAGAGGCTGGGGTGGTACAAAAGATGGTCAGAGGCTGGGGTGGTACAGGAGATGGTACAGGAGATGGTAAGAGGCTGGGGTGGTACAGGAGATGTCAGAGGCTGGGGTGGTACAGGAGATGTTAGAGGCTGCGGAGAGGAGGGGTCCAGTCTTACCCGGCCATAATAAAATGCGCACACCGCCAGGCTTTCCTGAGTTCGGCCAACTTCGGAATGGCGCTGGCGCCTTGCATGTCGGCCTGGCCCCACAGCATTATTTTCTTCAGGTGCCGCTGCCCACAAAGCGGCCCCATGGGCAGCCATGCAGCCAGCCCACAGGGAAATCTCCCGGTGTCCCGGTAGGTCAGTCCAGCCCTGCCTGCATATGCCGCACCACCATGCTGCAACCTTGTGCTTTGCATGCAGTTGGTGCGAGTGGTCTTGGTGCGGCCGTATTGACTTGAATGGGTTGCTTTCGCCACTGGTACTGCCCCTCAAACATGATAGTAGGGATACATTTTGCCATAACCATGAAGCAAAGCACCATGCCATGTGTACAACCGTATCCTGCTGCCTTAACAGTTTAAGTGGAGCACTAAAAATGTGGCTAAACCACCTGTTTTTAATGCCCCCTGACCACATGAGTAAACAGGCATTACTGTCAAACCCTGGTGCGTTGACCAGTGCTAGTTCATGGCATGAGCGGCGGGGGTGGGCGGCAGGTGAACGAGGCTCGATCTGTATTGGCAGCCGCCAAATCTAAGGGAAAGGTAATCTGCAATACATTTAAATTTTGTTCTGCAGCAAGGTAAAAGTCTCTATTACTGATACTCTAAGCACGAAAAAGCATTTAGCCCTTGTAGTGTAGGGGTGGAATCCCAACTGAAGAGAAATTTTTGGTTTTCCCCAAAACTCAGCTGTATGACCAATTAATATCTAGTGGGGTCAAAGGTTTTACAGAACAGTGATAAAATGAAGTAAGACATTTTCATCAATAATCTGACTGAGTGTACTGTCTTACCTGTCAGACCTGCAAAGATGCTGTACAGCAGCGGTCCCTAACCCACCCAACCCCGGTCAGTGGAGAGCTTGTCTTCCACAAGGCCCTGGTGCTGGGGAGGTTGGAGACCGCTGCTGTACACCAATGTAAGCACTGAACTTTCAGCACTGGAACTTACAGTCACAGCTCTTGTACAGTTTCACTGAATACAAGGTGTTTTATGAATGGGCGTAAGGGGGTAGGATCAATCATCCTGGTTTTATAAATGGCTGAGGTGGAGAGTGAGCGACCTACTATGATAACCTAGAACTGTGACTAAGTTTAAGTGCTAGGAGTTCCACACTTACAGTGGGGTAAGGGATTCAAGACAGTAAGGCTAGGAGCACACCTAATGTATTGTGGAAGCAGGTCTTTTCACATTATTATTGGTGCAATTTTGCGTTAAACGCCTAGGGCAGACTATTCGAATGGGTCAAATGCACCAAAGGCCTTCCTGTACCTTTTTGGACTTTGTGCTTCACACATTTTTTAACCACGCATTTGGAGTGCCATCAATAGAGAATACTACCACAAGCATGGCACGTTCAGGTGGGATTGGAGCCTAAAGCAGTGTAAACATGGACAGTTCTTTGTGGTTGAATGAAAATAAAACTGACAGATCCCCACATTCACACAAGCGATGTGGATGCAAGGATTTCCCCCCCTGTCAGAAGTAGTCATTGGCAAAAGCTGATCACATACTGGTTTTCCAACAGGACTGTTTGACAGAAGCCGAATTAATGGCTGGCATCCATTGAACAGACGGGGGTGCACCCAGAACAAAATTAGTCCGGTTCCTGCTGAAACGGGTGAATTTGTATCCCCGGCTTAAGAGTTTTGCCAAATGCAGCAGCTGTCAGCATAGCTCCCAACTGTCCCTGATTTCGAGTCCCTTTGTCCCTCTTTCATTCTCATTTGTCCCTCATTTTGGCCTGATCTATATAGTTGTATACCTTTCATCCAATTTCTAAATTGCTGAATTTGTAAATTTCAGAAGCCAATAAAAAGGAATTGTAGTGGTAAAAAAAAAAATCACTTGTGGGTTTAACTAATAATTCTTTTGGTATAATTCTCCTTTAAGGGGCGTGGTAGTGGGAGTGTCCTATAGGGGTCCCTTGTTCCTATCTCAAAAATTTGGGAGGTACGCAGCAGATATGGGACAACAATCATTGGACAACAATCAATAGAGGCATTTTATTGACAGAATAATGTTTTTTTTTTTAAATAAAAGCAGCACCAGTTCCCATCTCTGCACTGCAGTGCATATTGAAAAATATGACATGTCTGTTTTTTTCTACATTTTAATGCTTTGGGTATCCCATAGAAGTCAATGGCAATGCACATATGTATCAAACCCGATCCTCCTGTGCTCAGGTCCCATAGATCAAAAGGTGATCTATACAGTAGCTAAGTCAAATGTACATAGCTTTCCACACTTACGAGTCTTGCAGCCTTCCTCAGGACCATGGGCATCCAAGTAATCAAAAAACAAGAGAAAGGCACACTGACTTAGTTCAATACCATTTAAAACGTTTATTAAAAGATTAGCCTAGGCTCTGAGGAAGTGGGTTTGCCCTGGAAACGCGTCAGCCTGGCCACATGGACGTAGCCTGGTCTCCCTGCTGAGGCGGAGGTCTGAAGGAGTCCAGTGAGGCACGGTTTTGGTTTTAACACATTGCTGTGCCTTTTCAATTGCTCTGTTTGTGAATATATTTTTTATTTGTAATCTTTTAATACATTTTTAAATGGTATTGCACTAGGTCGGTGTGCCTTTCTCTTGTTTGTTGATTACTAATGCACATTTATATAGCATGCATTTTAGATCCCTTTCACACTGAGGCAGTTTTCAAGTGTTTTAGTGCTAGAAATAGCTCCTGTAAAGCGCCTAAAAACTGCCTCCCATTCATTGAAATGAGTGCTTTCACACTGGGGTGGCGCTCTTGTGGGAAGGGAAAAAAAGTCCAGCAAGCTTTTAACTTTCTCTACCCAAAATCCCAATTTTAGCCCTCGTTCACATTGAATGCGGCTTTGAAATCGTGCAACATCATCTGAAATTGCACGATTTTAAAGCCACACATCAGTGCAACTTCATGTGCGCACCCAAAATCACCAAAAGTAGTATAGGAACTACTTTTTCCAATTGAGTTGGCGTCACACCGATTTAAACAGTGCCATTGCCAACAATAGGGTGCGACTTGTCATGCTATTTGAATTGTCGAATTGCATGACAAGTCGCTCCAATGTGAATGAGAGCCCAAAAACACTTTGGAAACGCACGTCAAAAACATCTGTCATTGCACCAAGGAAACACACACTGATGTATGGCAAAGATCAATGACCATACGCCAACTCCTGATCATCCGTATTGGACTGAAAGCTGTCTTTGGCAGCTCGATCACTGTGCTGGGAGCATGCAGTGAGCCTGCTCTCAGCACAGAAAGCTCTGCTGCTCATGGATGCATATGTGCAGCATATGGGCATTGAAGCCCACCCTCTTAAAACGCGGGTCATTCATTGTTAATGACACCCCAAATATAGCAAGCAATACGCAAGGTCGTGCATGGAAAAACCTGCACCAAACTTGGCAAAGCATGCAATTAATAAATGTGCAAAGCTTGAATCTCAAAAAGGTGCAGGAACTTCTTTGCTGCATTTGTCACGCTCCTTGAAATCAGTGGGCTGCCCTACGCATAAAGTGCAATGACGCGCCAAAAAACGCTCAGCTGCAAAAACATACTCACATACCCAGCAAATCCAGCATTATCTGGTGTAAGTTGCCCCTCTGTCACAGCATGCTGGATTCCTTGCCACCATCTTCTCTTCTGACGTCACCAGAAAGCCAGCTTCCCCCCCCCCCCCAGGTTCTCTGAGCTGCCCACCCAATGACATGTGGCAGTGGTGTAAGTGCAGTGTGACGAAGACTGACTTGAGGCCTCCTAGGATGCATAACATTGATATCCTGGGAGAATTCAGGTGGGGGAAGTTCTTCTTCCATAGCCTAGAAGGGCGGGAGTGCGGGTCCAGGGAATGGGAGGGGGTGTGGTGGAGGAGATGATGCTGTTTTGAAATAAAACTGAAATATGAAGATTCCTCTATAGCAGTGGTCTCCAAACTGTGGCCCAAGGGCTAAATGTGACCCTTTGCTTGCCATTTTCCAGCCCTCGGAGAACTATTTCTCCCACTGATACAAGTCACTATTATTGCCACTGATACCAATAATGGGACATAATTCCTTCCATTGACACCAACTATGGGGCACTATTTCTCCCACTGATACAAGTCACTATTCTTCCCAATGACACCAACAATGGGACATAATTCCTTCCATTGACACCAATGATGGGGCACTATTTCTCCCACTAATACAAGTCGCTATTCTTCCCAATGACACCAACAATTGGGACATAATTCCTTCCATTGACACCAACGATGGGACACTATTCCTCCCACTGATACAATTTGCTATTTCTCCCACTGACATTAACAATGAGACATAATTCCTTCCATTTACACCAACGATGGGACACTATTTCTCCCACTGATACAAGTCACTATTCTTCCCAATGACAACAACAAAGGGACATAATTCCTTCCATTGACACCAACGATGGGGCACTATTTTTCCCACTGATATGAGGCACTATTTCTCAAATTGACACGTGTTTTGGACTCTTCCTCCCACAGACACCAGTGATGGGGCCCTGTTCCTCCCATTAATACCAACGATAGGGCACTATTCCTCCCTCTAACACCAATGATGGGGCATTGGTTATAACCACTGATATCGGGCCATGTTTTACTCCCACTGGGCAATATTTGGCCCCCCTGAAGTCTCAAGGACAGTAAATGTGCTCTTTTTTTGGAAAGATTGGAGATCCCTGATCTATAGACTGCAGAGCTGCTTTAGGCCTCATGCACACCAAGCATTTTCTCAGCTACCCTGAATGCCATTTCTCCTGGCAGGAGAAAAGCTGCTTAAAAAATGTAAAGTGTAGGTGTACCGTGTTACCACATAGTAATTGAAGCTATACAAAGTGCCAGAAAGTTAATGTGCAGTAAATATTGTGGGAGGTCATACAGCCAACCTAGTCAGACCTATCACACAAAAAGGTTACTAAATCATTGTGCATATATCCCTTAATCATATATATGTGACATAAAATATAATTGTGAGTATAATAATTCGATCAAAACCCAAAGTGAACAAATGTGTAATTATTAAAAATCAGTCCAAAGACAAAAACAAAATAAATGTCCAATCTTGGATGTGATCTTAAATGAAGCAAAAAGGTATATAGTGTAGAAAAAACATCCAGTCTGAAGTGTAAGAATGAAATGACGTGGTGGATGACTCTGAGGTGGTCTTCAGAAACACCATCCAGTACATGAACCCTTCACCAGGCACCCGGTGGCACACCCTACTCACCAGAAACCTATGATTCCTATTACAGGAATCAACAGTGCATCGGTATGTAGGAGGAAGGTCTCAATAACAGGGTATCCTTCCTCCATGGTAGGGATCACACCAACTGCTCCTCCAAACCCGCCATACTCCCACATGAGAAGTCAAAATGAAAGCAGGGCCGTCTTTAAGGCAGGGCAAAAGGGGCAGCTGCCCTGGGTCCCATCATTGTTGTAGGGCCCAAAGCAGCTGCCTTATACTTGCCAACCATACCAGTTTAAATTCCCTTGTTCCTTGAAGTTTTAGTCCCGTGCTGTGTCCCGATATCTGAGTGTGAAGTCCTGTTACTAATGCTGCCCAGCTCTGCCCCATTGCCATGTGCAGGTGACTTACCTGCAGACCCTGTGTTTACATGCAAATAACCTGCATTGATATGTAAACAGCCACGGCATTAATATGTAAATAGCCATGGACCAGCTGCATTGATATGTAAATAGAGGCAGCATTCATATGTATATCATGCCCCCCTGAGGTCACATCCATCATCACTTCTGCTGAATGCTGCCCACTGGGGAGGTAGAGGAGCATGCTTGAAAGTCCTGCCTACAACTGTGGTCATTAAGCCTACCGTCAGCCTGTGTACTAACCTCTTGCAAGGATATGCAGCAACCTCTAGCAACCAATCAGTGAGCAGTAGTAATGTGCAGTCACCTCTAGCAACCAATTAAGTAATGATACACTGTAATCTCTGGCAACCAATCGCAATCGCTGTCTGTTCTGATTCAGTAAACTGTTATTTTTGGTATGTCTCAGAGAAGGTGAAGAGCAAAATTACATGGAAGGAGAGGGCCCAAAAAATGTTTGCCCAGGGTCTGATCAATATTAAAGACGACCCTGAATGGAAGGAAGAGAAAGGGGGCCCAATAGTGAAGTACGTTCACTTTTTATTAAAACATAAGAACACAATAAAAAGCTTACATGCGGTAGTAGAGTGCAGGGGACCTGCGTTGCAAGGAGCGGAAGTGACGAACCGGAAGTCACAATCACCCGACACTGCGTTTCGTCGGCATACGTGCTGAATTCATCAGGGAGTCCTCACCACAATATTTATTGCACATTAACGTTCTGGCACTTTCTATAGCTTCAATTACTATGTGGTAGCGCAGTACACCTACACTTTATTATTTACAGTACTATTATGTCTGTTACACGGTCAGCTCCATAGTTCATTGTATGTTTACCATTGCGCTGGTTTCTAGAGTCATTTGAGTTGCTTAAAAAATGTGCCTAAAGCCATGTTTTGCGCATGCGTGTCAAGCTTTTGAATTTTTATGGCAGTGGCCAGAATAATAATTAATTCTGGCCATTAGAATGAATGCTCAAGCACCAAACGTGTCTAGTGACCAGGTGCATTTACACGTGTTTAGGCACATTTGCCATTTTTTTTCTGCTCTTCAGCTCCTTTCCTGAATGCTGGTGGTGTGTTGTTTTTTTTTTTTCTGCCTGTAAATGCTCCTCTTCTAATACGCCTGTAAACGTCTATGTGCGCGTGACCACATAGGCTAACATAGAGGTGCATTCACAGACATAAATAACGCGTCAAACACCCGTAAAACGGTATTCTGTTAAGCCCTGTGTGCATGACGCCTTATTATTAAATCAAAGACAGAAAATGGTGCAGAGCAGCAGATCCACTGCAAATCAGAACATTTTGCTCTCCACCATGGTATAAATAGGTTCAGATCCTTGCACAGGCCCAACTGCCATTGGTTCCTTTCATTCTGAAGGTGCTAATGGACACTGCAGGTCAACTGTGCTTATGGGGACAGACAGCGGAGCAGGTGGACAATGACTAGTATTTGCCCAGCATAAGACTTTTCAATTTTAATTAAATTAATTCATTTCTTTTAATTTGAAAAAGTAATTAGGGGGAGCTACACAATGCTAGAAAAGGTCATCTAAAACAAAACTAATCTTTATACATGAATGGATTCTGAGCTCTCCTATTTCATGGCCATCTATACATTTGGGGACAGTGATTTTTCTTATCTATGATTGGTTTACAATGCAAGGTATTAGACACATCTAGAATTATATACAGAATACATATATCATAGTAGGATCATCATCACAGTGATCAGCTGGATCTCTCTGTGTCATGTCTGCATAAACACAGGACCTGCTCTGTGGCCTGCATTGGATATACCTATATATATATACATATTGGATATACAGTAAATCATTTACTTACTTGCAGATACGCAGGTAAAAGCAGCAACAATAAGGAAGAAAAGACCCGGGGCCATCAGATCCATGCCAGGGGCCATGGGAGCCCGACACAATGGGAGTGAATGGGAGATGTGAAGACGCTTTATCATATGACAGCTGATCACCTTGCCTTGCCAGAGCTTGTGTACAATGGAGCAAGGCGTCATACCGCCATCTACAGGCTGCTACAGGGAACTGCCACTGATCGGAGAGGACCAGTAGAAAATATCTGCATGTCTTTTTGCATCACAAATCACCCACACTATTCCGATTCTAATCACTTAAAGCGGAGTTCCACCCTTTCCTTAGGTTTATTAAAAGTCAGCAGTTACAAAAAGTGTAGCTGCTGACTTTTAATAAACCAACACTTACCTGTCTCCCGGTCCAGCGATGGAGCCGCATGGAGCCTCGCTCCTCTCCCCCTCCCCTCCGCGGCGCCGGCATTGCTACTGTGGGCACCCGGCCGCGGCTTCACGGCCGGGCGCACACTGCGCATGTGCAAGCGGCGCTGCGCATTGTCATTGGTCCCGAAGTCCTCTAGGACCTGTCCTGTGTCCCAGAAGACTTCGGGAGGGAGGGGGAAGGAGTCCTTCCACTTCCGATCGCCTAAGGCGACCGGGGCGGAAGTACCCCTAAAAATAGGGTATCCCCACCCCCCCACCCCCTCCTCCCCAAAAGCTCAGTTTCAGCATCTGGAGCTGGAGAGGAGGACTTAAAGTGGAAGTTCCACTTTTGGGTGGAACTCCGCTTTAAGTACCGGGCTTATTTTTTACATTTGTTGTTTACAAGTTAAAATCATGTAGAAAATGACTTAACCACTTAAGGACCGAGCCTCTTTTTGAGAGTCGCTGTTTAAAAGTTAAAATTCGTTTTTTTTGCTATAAAATTACTTAGAACCCCCAAACATTATATATTTTTTTTCTAACACCCTAGTGCAGTGGTTCTCAACTCCTGTCCTTAGGACCCACCAACAGGCCAGATTTTAAGTATAACCTTGGGGAGATGCAGACTAGAATATTGCAATCACTGAGCAGCAAATGATATCACCTGTGATGCATTTCAGTTATCCTGCAAACCTGGCCTGTTAGTGGGTCCCGAGGACCGGAGTTGAGAACCACTGCCCTAGAGAATAAAATGGAGGTTGTTGCAACACTTTTTGTCACACATTTGCGCAGCGGTCTTACAAGCGCAATTTTATTTTTAAAAAAACCCACTTTTTTGAGTTAAAAAATAAAACAGCAGTAAAGTTATCCCAATTTTTTTTCCATATTGTGAAGGATAATGTTATGCCGAATAAATTGACACCCAACATGTCATGCTTCAAAATTTCTCCCGCTCGTGGAATGGTGACAAAATTTGGCACTTAAAAATCTCCATGGGCGATGTTTAAAAATGTCTACAGGTTATCAGTTTTGATTTGCAGATGAGGTCTAGTGCTGGAATTATTGCTCTCGCTCTAACGATCGCGCAGATACCTCACATGTGTGGTTTAAACACTGTTTTCATATGTGAGCGTGACTTACATATGCTTTTGCTTCTGCAAGCAAGCTTGGTGGGATGGGGTGCTTTAAATTTTTTTTGTTATCAATCTTTTCTTTATTATTATTTTCAAACATTTTCTTTTTCCACATAAAATACAAAATTGTCATTTCTATTCACATCAAAGGGTAAATTATTCTTAACCATCTTTATTGATTTCAAGGGATCTCTCTACCAAATAGGGGTGCCTCTTATCCCTGTATAATTTTTATTTCTTACATCATACCCTTCCTGTAATCTTCTCCTAATTCTCCGAAATGTATATATATGACCTTCCACCCACACATTCATACCAGAAGGAAAGAAAAAAAAAAAAAAAAAAGAAAAAGGGAAAAAAGGGGAAAAGAGGGAAGAGGATAGGGAACAGGGGGAGAA
>BLSH010461889.1:81981-95078 GCA_018402905.1 Glandirana rugosa | reverse complement strand
TTACGTCGATGTGATAGGAGAATCGTCGTCGAAGCATTGTGTAAGGAGGTTCATGATCCTGATCACAACTCGCTTGGGCCTCAACACTAGTCCTAGTACTTGGAGGAATGTGTTACGAAGCTGCTGCTAAGAGGATAGTGTAGCTGCATTCTTGTTTAGTGCCCTAGAGCAGGGGCGTAGCTACAGAGGGTGCAGGGATTGCAATTGCTACCCGGCCCCATGCTGCAGGGAGCCCGTGTGGCCCCCTTGTATGTAGGGCTGGTGCCAGCTTGAGCCAGCATAGGCAGCTGGTTGGGTTGTAGTACGAGCACCCGAGTGGCTGGAGGACGGTGTGGGTAGCAGAGCTCCCTGCTCTTCCACACTGGCTGCTAATCTCACAATCCCACAACCGCGTCTCTTCGGCTGGCTCCTCCGTTCCCTCTCTCCTTCCTCATACAGAGCTGTTTGGTCCAGTGTCCATCCAGCCAAAGTCCCGCCCCCCTCCAGTAGTCACTCCATCCACTCCTTTGTAACAGAGCCCAGCGACAGCTCTCCGGTGCACGCTTCTCCTAAACATCCAGCACACGGAGGCATCGTGCAGCCCTATGAGAACTGGCTCCCCGGAGGACGCTGCAAGCTTGTCTCTCAGCCCCGCCCCCTCTCCTCTCCCCATCATACACAGATCTCCATGGGAGAGTGATGTGCACTTCCATGCTGATCAGCCCTGTCTGTGCTGCTGGCCTGAACCCAGCACAGTATGCATCTGCCCTGGGGACATGGAGCCCATCTGCCCTGGGGACAGGGATCCCATCTGCCCTGGGGAACGACCCATACCCCACTCCATCTGCCCTGGGGACAGGGCCCCTATGACAGGGAGCCCATCTACCCTGGCGACAGGGAGCCCATATGCAATGGCTACAGGGAGCCCATCTGCCCTGGGGACAGGAAGCTCATCTGACCTGGGTACAGCAGGGCCCCCATCTACCCTGGGGACAGGGATCCCCATCTACCCTGGGGACAGAGACCCCCATCTGCCCTGGGGGCAGGGAGCCCATCTCCCCTGGGGACAGGGACCCCATCTGTCCTGGGAACAGGGCTCCCACCTGCCCTGGGGAAAGGGATTCCCATCAGCCCTGGGCACATGGACCCCATCTTGCTTAGGGACAGGGCCCCCAGGGGATTTGGGGGGTGTACCAGTGGGGTCACTGGATGTTGGGGGGTACAGCAGTACCAGCATAGGGTGGCTGGAGGACAGAGAGGGGTCTAGCAGTGGTTTGGCTGGAGGATGGGGGGTCCAGCAGTACCAGTGTGGGGTGGGTGGAGGACAGGAGTGGTCCAGTAAGTACCAGTGTGGGGTGGCAGGAGGACGGGGGGTTTAGCAGTACCAGTCCCTCCTCCTATGCAGCTTTTCTCCACTGCCCCCTGTGTGCTCTCCAGCCTCCTTGTGCTCCTTCCCGGACCCCCCCCCCCCGCGTCCCCCCGTCCCCTCTCTCGCCGGTTGCTGTGGGGTCTTTTTCTGACTGGAGAGTCAGTAATCCATATAGATCACCGACTCTGTCCATTCATAACTGTGGCATAGTAAACTGTGTTTACTATGCTTCAGTTTATGAATGGACAGGAATCTCTTTGAAGAGCTATTCCTGTCCATTTATTCTGTGTAGCTGAGGCTGCAGAGGAGGAGATTGAGGGCTGTGTCCTCCGGTCTTCTTCTCTGTCTCAAAGGTGGAACATTGAGGATCTGTTTAGGCTCCTAAAAAATAATATTGTAAAGAAAAATAATAAATAAAATAACAAAAATAAAAAAAGGACTGATACCAGTGATGATGCTACAGGGGTCACAAAGGTCAAAATTGGGACCGTGCCCTGGAGTTCCACCGGGGCTCGGAGGGAAGAGCCCAGTTTGTGGGGCAGGGGGGCCCTTCATGGTTTCTTGCACTGGGGCCCTGAAGCTACGCCACTGCCCTGGAGTATCTCACAGCTCTCTACACTCTCACAGCTCTCTACTCCCTATCCAAATTGATCTGCAATAAACATTTGAAAGGACAACCCTGGGGGCCGGGTCACATATGGGCGATCCGACTTGCGGGGGGACTCATCGCGACCCCACACAGCGCGACTTTCTCTTGGCTTGCAAGCGACTTCTGTAATAGAAGTCAATGCAAGTCGCCCCCAAAGTAGTACAGGAACCTTTTTCTAAGTCAGAGCGACTTGAGTCACTCCTATTAAAACTGTTCCATTGCACTGCATGGAGCGTGACTTGTCAGGCGACTCAAGTGAACCGGCTCTTAGAGTTTTTCTTGAGCTACTGGAGTGAAAGCTGCTGTATGCCTGGCTGTGTTGTGCTAGCAGGAAGAGAACCTGGGACACAAATCAGCTACCCGTACCAGGGTAGCGCTACATAGGGATATATACAGGGGAACCAAACTCATAAGGTGGAGTTTGGTGTAGGAGTTGTACAATGAGGACCGGTGTATTATGTGACCTCATTTGCTGACCGCCTTCCCCTCCAATGGGACCTGTTACTTAGAGAAATCATGGACCATGGACTTTGTTCTATGGATTTCCTTAATTTTTAGATATGAACAGTATCAAAAGACAACAGCACCACCAGGCAACAGCACAGCCAAAAACTATGCACAGCCAATTAAATGCAAAGCCATGTATGTGAGGATGATGTTCTGATATACTATCTCAAATGTAATTTACTAATTGTTCAATAAATGGAGTTTCATTTAAGAAGAGGTTGTCTGTGTCATTGACTGGGAAGAAGAAATTAATGAATTATAGTAATGATTAGTCATGGTATATTACAAGAACTAAGAACTGGGAGTGAAACATCATCTACTGAGATGAGGTTATGAATAAAGCTACAGTATATGTACTTAGAATCAGGAAGAGCAGGCAGCTGATAGTGGAAGCCGTGACGGTGGCAGGTGATGGAGGCCCTGGTAGTGAGGGAACAGGTGGTAGTTCATGTTCCCCACTTAGTGTCCATGTCTCCATCTTGGAGCCCACTGCAGTACGGGGCCTGCTTAGGGACTGAGCCTGTGGTCTCGGAATGTAAGGCCTTCCTGAATGTAGTATGTTGGCTTCCCTGTGTGCCCAAGGGCAGAACATATTAAAAGGTGTGTAGAGTGAAGATGTGAGACAAGGGAGTGGAGTTAAGTACATACTAAGTAAGACTTTCTCGAAGACCTGTCCAAGATGGTGACCGGAACAGACTAGTCTGAGAGCTCTGCCGGGTTTCTGTTGAAAATCCTGATTCCTGCGGGCTTTGGACCTCCTCACTGGGCAAACACACCACAGATAACCGCCGGATCGGTTATGCCCAAAAAACGCTACTCGGGGACACCGCAGAGAAGCTCCCCGGCCTCCGCTAAGCCTAAAGGCTATGCCACACACTCCAACATAGCGTCTCAGGCGGAGGACGTGGATCCTGTGAAGCAGGCGCAGGATAACTTCAGTGCCCTGATGCAGGCTATTACAACCTGTCAGTCCACGTTGATGGCAAAAATAGAGACGATACAGCTGGAGGTGGGCCTGGTGAGAAAGGATATGGACAAGTTTCGGGGATGACTTACAGAGGTGGAGCAGCATGTAGGGGACTCTAAGGATAGGCTGAGGGAACATACGGGGACCCTCCATGCTCTCACTACCAAAGTCAAATCACTGGAATACTGCGCAGAAGATTACTAAAACCGTAATAGGAGGAACAATCTATGCATCCTGGGTCTCCCCGAAGGAGCAGAGGAACCCCACCCAGCGGCCTTTATGGAACAACTGCTTCGCAAACTGCTACCACAGACAGCCTTCTCCCAGTTATTTGCAGTTGAGTCCTTTGATCAAGTTAAAATCAACCTGAGAAGAAGGGGCCTCAAATATAGCATGCTCTTTCCCGCACGCCTACGAGTGCAAGATGGTGAATCCACTCGGTTCTTGACATCACCAGATGAGGCATCCAAATGGCTAGAAACCCTACCACGAGTTTAAAATGACTGCCGTATATTATCCCTTGTTGACTCTCTCTCCATTTTGGAACTGGTGAGTGACCCTTACAGCCCTTTTGCTTATGCAGAACTACTCCCTGGGGGTTGAAAACCCTGACATATACTTTACAACTTTTATGCTACTAGCCCCCTTCCAGTCCTAAAAGGGTCCAGGGCAGGAGAGCCTGCATATACAACATATTTCAGCTCCATCACCCTCTGGCCTCCTGACAGGCGCGGCCTGCTAGAACACCTCCCTGCTTCGTGCCCTTACCCAGTTCTTGAGAGATGAGGGAGGCCGGGCCTTGGGAGCAGAGAGAGACAGAGAAACTGCTTCTTCCTAGCCATATTCAGGAAAAATGGTATTGTTCTCTAAAAGCAATGTTTCCACGTTTCTACAAGTTTTGTGCCCCCAGCATGGTCTGTGTCATGCATCTGGTTCTGGAGCCTGGCTTATGCAGGGAGCAACTTCTCGTACAACCCTGATTCCAGAACCCCTGGTAGTGCAGACAGGGAGTTCAAGAGTGCAGGGAGGCACAGGGGCTTGGATGAGTATTGGTGCAAGCGTGGAGGGTTGGAAAGCTCGTGCTTGGAAGTTAGAGTAGTGGTTCAGTCTGGGTTGGCAACAGGCGGGCAGCGTGGTACAGGTGGAACAGGCAAGAGAATGGTCGGGTGCAGGCAGGGTTGTCAACAGGCTGGCAGTGAGGTACACAGAGATGAGACTGTAGAGTGGTCATACACCAGCCAGGGTCGGTGCAGGCAGAAGGCAAAGCAGGAACAGGAGACAGGCTGGGGTCACAGGAACAGGAAACTCAGATAAACACAATGCTGGGGACACCTGTTGCATGCACACGCGTGCCTGCGTGCACCTGCCGCTTGCGCTCCTGCACGTCTGTGCACAGGGATGGGCATTCTGTCCTGGTTTCTTCATACAGCTTCCTGACAGTCTGGGTGATTATCCTCCCGCAGGAGGACCACTCTGCTGTAATGGGATTTCTCTCACCTACAGGCAAAACATTCAACGCTCTCGGGTACTTGATGTGAATAGTGACTAGTGTACCACCCTGGCTTGCTCTGCCCATCGGGTGTCACCTTGGTATACTGCTTCCCACAGACTGATAGTTATGTTTGGTTTGGGGACTCAAACACACCCGAGTTTTAGGGGTGATGTGGGATGGGGGGGGAGTTGGGATGCTTTACTGTTTTTTATGATTTTGTTCTTTTGTTGTTTCTATACTACTGCGGTACGTGATCCAAGAGAATAACGCTGATAACTATACTAAAGTACTATATTGCGACCTCGCTGATGCAATGTATGGGGGACTGATAGATAGGCCGTTTCTAAGGGGGAAAGGTGCTGATCTGGAATGGGGGGGGGGGGGGTGCCTTAATATATAAACACTTAACCCTATGGCTCCTCTAAAAATAACATTGTGGAATGTGCGGGGAATGAACTTTAAATTTAAATGTTCCCTGGTGTTTTCCTTCCTTAAAAGACATCACCCACATATTTGTATCCTCCAGGAGACACACCTTACTGGGGCAAAAACGCTTGCACTTAAAAAACCATGGGTAGGGATGTATTACCACTCCATCTACTCTACCTATTCCCATGGAGTGAGTATATTGATCCACAAATCCTTGTCTTTCTCTCTCCTAGATCTGCACCTTGATTCAACCGGCCAATATGTGATTTTACATGCCCTTTGTGAAGGCATTGACATGGTTGTTGTGGGGTTGTAAGTACCACTTCCGGCGAACCTGACAGTTCTCCATAAAATCCAGGCTCTCATAGCTATCTATTAGGGATGGGCTGGCTGTTGGAGTCGAAATTAACAACTCCCTTTGGCCTGTTCGGCAAACTTAGAACATTATGGGGCTAACGGCGTCGGTTTTAAAAAAATGACAGTATTCAGGATCGCCGTTTTTGGCGATCTGAATACTGTGAAGTGTAAAGGAGTGTGAAGTGTAAAGGAAGTCTTTTAAATACCCCATCCCTCCATAAAGAGTACCTGTCACCATATATTACTATCACAAGGGATGTTTACATGTACATTCATTGTGATAGCAATATAAGTGATCAGATTTTTTTTTTTAAAGGAACAGTGTTAAAAAACAAAATAAAAACTATAAAAATAAAAATATTAAAGCGCCACCGTCCCCACGAGCTTGTGCAGCAAAGAAAATGCATACGTAAGTCGCGCCCGCAAACAGTGTTCAAACCCCACATGTGAGGTATCGCCGCGGTCACCAGAGTGTGAGCAATAATTCTAGTAAAAGACCTCCTCTGCGCCTCTAACCTGGTAACCGTTAAAAATTTTTAAAGCGTCGCCTATGGAGATTTTTAAGTACCGGAGTTTGTCGCCATTCCGCGAGTGTGCGCAATTTTCAACCATAACGTATATGGTATCTATTTACTCAGCATAACATCCTCTTTCACAATATACAAAAAGATTGGGCTAACTTTACTGTTGTCTTATTTTTTAACTCAAAAAATGAATGCCATTTTATTCTCTAGGTTGTTTGAAAAAAAAACATGTTTGGGGGTTCTAAGTAATTTTCTAGAAAAAAAAATGATTTTAATTTTGTAAACAACAAGTGGCTTAAGTGGTTAAACTAATTTACAACAGCAGGGACAATTTTTCAGCACCTGTTTGACTGGAGCATGTCATCACAATTTTTAAACTAATTTACAACAGCAGGACCCGTTCCTGCACCCAACAAGAGTAACTGCAAGGGGTTACAGTGTTCTGGCACCGCCAACACCCAAGGCCCAATATTTCAGCACCTGTTTGACTGGGGTATGTCATCACAATTTTTAAACTAATTTACAACAGAAGGGTCCGTTCCTGCGCCCAACAAGAGTAACTGCAAGGGTTTCAGTGTTCTGGCACCACCAACACCCAAGGCGCAATTTTTCAGCACCTTTTTGACTGGGGCATGTCATCACAACTTTTAAACTAATTTACAACAGCAGGGCCCGCATCAAAATAAAAAAAAAAAAAAAATTGCGTAGGGTTCCCCCCAAAGTCCGTAACAGACCCTTCAGGCCTGGTATGTATTTTAAGGGGAACCCCGCACAAAATCAAAAACACATTTGCATAGGGGTCCCCCCCCAAAGTCCGTACCAGGCCCTTCAGGTCTGGTATGGATTTTAAGGGGAACCCCGCGCCAAAATGTAAAAAAAATGAGAATCTCCGTTCTCATAGAGGGGGAAGGGCTGTGATCACAGGCTTCCTGTATATGGAAGCCGTGATCACTCCCTTCCCCCAGCCAGGCCAGCCCACATACAGGTAGAACACGCCCAGGGAACACAGTTAACCCTTAGAGCGCCCCCTCCAGGTTAATCCCTTCACTGCCAATGGCATTTACACAGTAATCAGTGCATTTTTATAGCACTGATCGCTGTATAAATGCCAATGGTCCCAAAAAAGTGTCAAAATGGTCCGACATGTCCGCTGCCGTACCGCTAAATATTGCAGATCGCCGCCATTACTAGTAAAAAAATAAAAAATAAATAAAAACCCCAGAATCGAATTCTCATCATCCGTAAATGCGGCAACTTTTGCAGAAACCAATCAATAAACGCAGACTGCAATTTTTTTTACCAAAAATATGAGGAAGAATATAAATGGGCCAAAACTGATAGAAAAAAATGTTTTTTTATATTTTTTTTGGATTTGTATTTTAGCAAAAAGTAAGAAATTTGGGTTTTTTTTGCAAAATTGTCGCTCTTCTTTTGTTTATAGCGGCGATCATAAATGACACAGAGATGATCAAATACCACCAAAAGAAAGCTCTATTTGTGGGGAAAAAAGGACGCAAATTTAATTTGGGTATAACATTGCACGACCGCGCAATTGTTAGTTAAAGCGACGCAGTGCCGAATCGCAGAAAGTGCTCTGGTCCTAAAGTGGGAAATCCTTCCGGGGCTGAAGTGGATGAGGGGAACCCCGCACCAAAATTTAAAAAATAAACGTGCGGGTCCCCCCCAAAATCCAAACCAGGCCCTTCAGGTATGGTATGGATTTCAAGGGGAACCCCGCGCCAAATTTAAAAAGAAATGGCATGGGCCCCCCCCCCCCCAAATCCAAACCAGACCCTTATCTGAGCATGCAGCCCTGGCATGGCAGGAGGGGGTAGGGACGTGCGAGCGCCCTCTCTGAACCATACCAGGCCACATGCCCTCAACATGGGGAGGATGCTTTGAGGTCCCCCCTAAAGCACCTTGTCCCCATGTTGATGGGGAGAAGGGCCTCTTCCCCACAACTCTTGCTGTACCCCTACCCATTCACAAAAAAATGGAGTAAAGTGTTAAAAAAAACAAAAGGCAGTTTTTGTCAAGTCCTTTATCTTTATCTTCTTTCTTCCTCCATTGTCTCCTGCCCCGATCCTTCTTCTGGTCTGCTTCTTTCGGTGCATTATGCCTTTGACTTACAGGTTTTTTTTTTCAGGATACAACTGCTTTAAACACTTTACTAATAGCACTTACTACATGTTTATAGCTTAAATATTGATAGTTGTACTGAAAACATGTGTTTTAACATGCAAGGTTTTCACTTTTGTGAACAAAAAATTATGTTATGCTGTTGGGCTGGTATAAAAATGCTATGGGGCTGGTATGAAATTATTTCCAGGGCTGGTTTTTATTCCCAGGCCGGCCCTGGTAATAAGTCTTCTTTCGCAAGGATTAATTTGTCAATAATACAAAAATAAACCCATAAAATAGCATGAAGAACTTATATAGGAGTTACACTGCTGGAAGAGATGAATTACAGAGCATAGTCAAGGACATTATTTCTCACATCACAGATGAAGAATTATAATACGGTATAAAGAAATCACACACAGAATGCAAATTGCTAATCAGTGTAACCTGCTAGCTAAAATGAATCAGTATTCCAACAACCTCTGGTCTGCACGGGGGAAACACAAAAGTCACATGGTACAGAACTCAGGTACCTTTAGCAGTGACACATGCCTTTTTATCACACATCAAATAGACCTGTTTTGACTGGCAGATAGAAATTGGCCTTGACTGCCCCTGTGCTCACTGAGGCAACACTGTCCTTCCACTGGCCAATATCTATCAAACTCTCATTAGGAATTAAAAGATCACACATGTTACAGCAGTGTTGTAACAGGACAGATTTAATCAGGGATAATAGGCCTAACTGGTGTATTCCTGACTTGTTATGGTGATGGGGCGTGTAGTAATGTAAGTAATATGTGAGGTGCTTAAAGTGCCCAGTTTTGTTTTTTTCAAATGACACAGCAAACTTCCAGCAATAAAACAGTTTAACTTAAATAAAATGTCATACCACCTTAAAATAAAAACCAATATACCCCCAAAATGAATAAAACCCCCAATACACCACCCTCCTAAAACAAAAGCCCATTTTTAAAGAGAAGCCTGACAGCAAAACATTCAGGTTTGTTATGGAATGAACAGCAGTTTATCGTGACCGGTGACTTCAAATCAATGAAAAAATAACATGAAAGACACAAGAAATAAGAACAAACAAGGCAGCAAAGGGGTTGATTGCCCAAAGATCTAGCAATCACTATTTAAGTACAGTTTCCTAACTGACCCTAATCTCTCCCTATGCAGTTTTTCAGGTTTTCCTGTGCTTTCCCCACAACAGCTTCTAATTTGCTGTTAGGACGTCGGCAGCAGAAGTGGAAGCTGTCACATTTAGTAGACATGTGCAATTCATTTAGTTTCCAAATTAGTTTTTTAATGAATATTGACAAATTTGTTAATTTGGAAATAACTAAAACCCGTTTAACAAATTTTTACAATTATTCGGAAGTTCAAATATTCATAAATTCATAAGTTCATAAATTCGTAAATCGAAAAATTTGAAAATAACAGCGAAAGTTCAAAAGGACGAAAATCCGAAAATAAGAACGAAAATCCGAAAATTCGAAAACCCTAACTAATAATAACTTAAACTATTACTAACTATTAAATTATAGGTATTGGAATTTCCTTTCAAATTTGGCTCTTAGTGAACGTAATGAATACAAATTCATCCAAAGTTAAGAATTGTCTGAAATAACGAATGCCATATCTAAACAAATGGAATGGAAAAATGAATAATAATAAATAACAATAATAATAATAACTTTTTATTACTATTATTTATTATTAATTCCTTATGTTCCATTTGTTTAGATGCGGCATTCATTATTTCGGATAATTCGTAACTTCGGATAAATTCATATTCGTTACATTTACTAACAGCCAAATTTGAAGGGAAATTCCAATACCTTTAATTTAAGTTAGTTATTATTAATTAGATATTTCAAATTTTCAAATGTACGAATTTATGAATTTACAAATGTACAAATTTACGAATTTATGAATGTACGAATGTGCGAATTTATGAATGTACGAATTTACAAATTGCGATCATAATGAATAACCCGGAAAACGAAAAGAAAAAAAACCGGTGAAATGAAAACGAAAATGAACACATTTTTTGCAGTGCACATGTTTAACATTTAGTGGTGGTAGTTGTACTGCTACTAAATGTTTAATTTCCCATTGCTGCCAGAACCTCCACATTTGCAGCACCAAACCAGCAGCTTATCCCTAATGTAGACAATACTTCAGCCAGAATTCAGCTTTAACATTCTAAGGCAGTACCCAAGAAGCTTAGGTATGGCTGCTACTCTTTAAGTGCTTGTCTACACTTGTGGTTGGGGTCCGGTATAAAACAGGCAGATGAACTGTGTTTTTCCTGCCCCCCCCCCCTTAAAGTGGTAGCAAACCTTAGATTTTTATTTTTACCTACAGGTAAATTATAATAAAGCTTACCTGTATGTAAAATGAATATCTCCTAAATATGCACCGTTTAGGAGAAATTCTTGCGAACAGCAGCCGGTGACGTCACTGGCACATGCGCTTTGAAGAAACAGTATGCCTGTGCCATTCCTTCAGAGCTGTGTGCCGTGGCTGAGACTCCCGCGTGCATTCACGGAGTGACGTTATCGCAGCTCGGCCATTCAGATGCCTGAGGTCCCCGAACCTGGAAGGAAGACTGGGTAAAGATGGAAGTCTCTGTGGCGGTGACAGCGCACTGCTGGAGGTCTTAATTTTAATATATTTAGTATTAATATATGTAATAAGTCTTTCATAATGTGCTAATATGTGGTGCATACTAGCACATTAGGACTACCTTGCAGGTGGAAACTTTTTTTTTTTTTTAGAGAGTTTACTACCGCTTTAAGCTGCAAAGACAACCAAATATGGGTGTACACATGCCATGGCGAAAATGAAACCCGTCTGTTGTGTTTGGTTGCAGTACATTCAAATGAATGGGGCTGTGCCGCAACT
The DNA here is from genome assembly GCA_018402905.1 of Glandirana rugosa. Lineage (NCBI taxonomy): Eukaryota > Metazoa > Chordata > Amphibia > Anura > Ranidae > Glandirana > Glandirana rugosa. The sequence goes on along the minus strand of BLSH010461889.1, from coordinate 83,771 downwards.
GACCTACAACTACATGTAATGCATGCACTTGCAGTGTTGTGGTGTGGCATACAGGGTTAAAACAGGACCCCTGCCGGGTTAGCACCCCGAAATCAACATTTTTGAATAAAACCTATGCAATTTGTTAGATCTTTGTTAGATGAGGTTAGATCAATTGTTGTTTGCGTTAGATCTCACACAGAAGAAGCAATGTTAACAGTTAAGAATGAGAGAACTCCGCGCTTAGGATATTGAGGGGCTAGCTGCTGGGTATGCTGCCTTCAGTGGTACCTCCCTGCTCAGGGAGTAAGGGTATATCTGATTTAGGTCTGGGTTGGCGCTCCCCTCGTTTGTTAAATAAATGAAAACAGAATTTGTATATATAAAAAATTCATGTAAAAAATGAATGTGCTAGTATGCTTAATGTGCTAGTATGCTTGATATAAGGTGAATGTTGCAAGATGCTGTAGGTGAGTACAGCTAAAATCAAGTGAATATATAAAATAGGTGATAAATCTGTAAATTAGATAAAATCCTTTTTATAACAATAAAACGGGAAATGTGATGATGTGATAGTATAAAAATATAATTTACTCGAGGTAGAGTCTAGTAAGAAAGTGCTTGTGCAACTAATAATTATGTGATATACGGTAAAGACCTCTCCAAGCGTTCCTTGGGTATGACAAATATGCTAGTATCACTTAATGTGCTAGTATCACTCTGGTAGATATATCTCTGGTTCTCCCAAAAGTATATGTACCCCTTCTTAATTCAGTAATGATATATTCTGGTGGCAATCTGCAAGTTCAACCTATTCGTGCGACCTAGGTACACACGATCCCCAGTTCTCCTATTAAATTATTTATATACTGTTATAAAGCAATATATGACCAATCCTGCTTCCTTAAAAGTGTGGTTAAAGTGTCCATAAAAAGCAGTTCAACATTAAATCCTTTTGTGCGGCACACGTGCTCCCCAACTTCCACCCTGCTTACCAGACAGCGCCACCCCACACAGGGGTAAAACGCAGAGGCGCCTGTCCCAGGCGGGTGTAACAGGGATCCTTGGAATGATGGTTGATTTCTCCTTTTTCTCCGTTTGGTTTAATCCAGGTTCCTAGGTGGTTGGGGCTTCCCGAGGATGTGTATCCAGACGTGGTTGGTTCCTTTCCCAGGTGTATCCACAATCCTGTGGCAAATGGTGGTCTCCTTTTGCGTTGTATATTCCAGGGTGTTGGTTAGTCAAAGGGTCCTCCGCGGTATATGTGATTCACATTCAGGGAAGGAATGGGAACAACTCCATAGTGTAATTCAATTATGAATGAGGTTTATTTTTAAAAAAGTCATAAAAACATGCAAACGTTTGTTCAGATAATGCAAAAACACTGGAAACAGAGTCAAAAAACCAGTCACTCCTCAACAGCCTGATGTCCAAGACACTTCTCCGCTTTGTGTGGGGTAAACACCCCTCCTGTTGATGAAGGCAAGCTTGCACTTCCTCCGTGCGGCTTGTGCGTTCCAATCTGCGGACCGGAAGTGTCTGGATGTGACCGGAAGTGATGCTATGTGTAATCTGGTGTCAGCTGACGCGTTTCGTCCAATGGACTTCTTCTGAAGTGTCACCAGACCTACATGTGGTATCTCTATATATAGCTGGGTGAGGGGGCGGATCCAAATGTGTAATAAGATCAAAAATCCCCACTGAGACCAAATTTTGCTACTTAATGTGATACCTCAACAAGGGTAAGGAAGGGACTTACACTTAGTGTATATGGCGCCTCCTGGGAAACTGATTGGTTGTGGGACCTTATA
>BLSH010461889.1:44327-57460 GCA_018402905.1 Glandirana rugosa | reverse complement strand
TTTTCCTAAAATGCCATTCAAAATTATTTCAGGGAAAGAGCTGCGTCTGTCAGTGAACGTAGGAGAAAAGGGACTTTATTAAAACTTACCGTAAAATCCTTTTCTCCGAGTTCACTGACAGACGCAGCACCCACCCCTCTGGGCTCTATTTTGGTACGGCTTGTGTACAAACTGGAGAGCTCCTCTGTGAGGGGGGGTTTTAATGTAGGAAAAGAGGACGGCCCCCAGGGGAGGGGCCAGCTGATTTCTTTTCCCTGCCTAGTTAACTCCTGGTAGGACGAACATAAAACCCCCACAAAGTCATGAAGAGCTGCGTCTGTCAGTGAACTCGGAGAAAAGGATTTTACGGTAAGTTTTAATAAAATCCCTTTTTTGCGATTCGGCACTGCGTCGCTTTAACTGACAATTGCGCGGTCGTGTGACGTTGTACCCAAAGAAAATTTGAGTCCTTTTTTTCCCACAAATAGAGTTTTCTTTTGGTGGTATTTGATCACTGCTGCGTCATTTCTGATCGCCGCTATAAACAAAAGAAGAGCGACAATTTTGCAAAATAACCCAAATTTCTTACTTTTTGCTAAAATCCAAATCCAAAAAAAAAATATAAAAAAACATTTTTTTTCAACGGTTTTGGCCGATTTATATTCATCCTCATATTTGTGATCAAAAAAATCGCAATCGGCATTTATTGATTGGTTTGCGCAAAAGTTGCCGCGTTTACGTATGATGAGAATTCATTTCTGGGGTTTTTATTTTATTTATTTTTTTTACTAGTAATGGCGGCGATCTGCGATTTTTAGCGGTACTGCGATATTGCAGCGGACATGTCGGACCATTTTGACACTTTTTTGGGACCATTGGCATTTATACAGCAATCGGTGCTATAAAAATGCACTGATTACTGTGTAAATGCCATTGGCAGTGATGGGGTTAACCTGCATGGGGCGCTCTAAAGGTTAACTGTGTTCCCTGGGCGTGTTCTAACTGTATGTGGGCTGCCCTGGCAGGGGAAGGGGAGTGATCACAGCTTCCATATAGAGGAAGGCTGTAATCGCAGTCCTTCCCCCCTCACAGAATGGAGATCCGTGTTTACATACACGGACCTCTGTTCTTTCACTCCGCGGGGGGCATCGCGGGTAGCCGGAAGCTGTCGAGTAGGCCGCACCCGCTCCCTGGCCCCCCCCGGAACACAGCGCGCGCTCACAGTGCTTGATCTGGCAGCCTCTGTCGCATGACGGCGGTTTGCCTAGCAGAGCCATCTTGTCGCCGTCAACCTGTGGTTGACAGTCAGCAAGTGGTTAAAGTTCAAGTGCGTGTAAAGGCAGGCGTACCAATACTTTTAGTAATATATCATCCATGCTGATGGCTGCAAAAAATAAATCTATGTATCAACTAAGTTATCTGTTATACTGTATATGACTATAGTGTCAGCAATGATGAGATAATAATATAATGGTGTACAACAAAAGTGAACATCTAAGTTAGTGTAACTCAGTGACGGCTGGTGCTCCATCGGTCGGGGGGGCGGGGGCAGATGGACCTGACCCCCCATCGCTCCAGCCCACACCGCACCCACACATCCCCCCATCGCCAGCTCACTCACCCTGTGCTGACAGGTGGCGGCGGCTTTCTCCCTCCATCAGTCTCCTCCGTGTCCCTGACTTCCCTCAGTCTTCCCTTGCATTGCGTCTCCTCCTTCCTCGGCCGCACCACTTCTCCAATAGGAAGGCTTCTCCTTTCGGCCAATCAGGAAATGGGTCTTGTGACCCGCTTCCTGATAGGCCGGGAGCAGAATCAGTGTGATAATAGAGAATATTCATTTGCTACTGTCACACAACTGGGTGGGCTCGGGGTGCAGAGCACCTCCTTTTTTTGAAGCTTATTAGAGCCTCTGGCTCTAATCACTTGCTTAAAAAAAACACCCCCTCACCATTGGAATCCATGGCCTGGTGCCCTGTATGTAGATCAGGCGTCCAGACGCATTCATGGGGGCAGCGTCCGTGCATCCCTAATGGACGGGCCACCACTGGTGTAACTGTAATGGCCCATACACACGATACAATTATCGGGCGAAAACTGTCGTACAATAATCCGACCATTAGTACGCTCCATTCAACAGCTGATTTTGAATTATTGTCCAACAAAAGCAAACTAGAAAACGTTTGTCTGCCGACAAGGCGTCATCCGATTTTCGGCTTGTGTGTACAGAAGTTGGACAAACAAAAGCTGGAAGTGCAAACACGCATGCTTGGAACCCAGGAAGTGTTCGGTCGTGTAAACCTGCGTCCGTAATTCACAATTCACATTCACCTAAAGTTCCTCTTTATATGCTCGTAACACATCACTACTTTTGGCTTTGTGGAACGATAATTTGACTACCGTCAGTACACTAGACAAAATCACAGACAGCCGATTTTGGGAAAATTGGATGTGTGGTCGTACGACGATCGCATTGAGGCTTAAGTATACCAAGATACTTAAGGTGTGTCCCACTTGCACAAGGTCAAGGTCCAAGAGTCTTGTGGTTTTGGTGGCTGGTTGCCTTGTTTCCTTTTCTGCTTATTCTATGCAGTGGATTTCTATTCTATTTACCCTCTGTAAATAACATCACAAAGGTGGGCCTTCTTCTGAAGAATAGGAGCTGGGAGAACCGACTATGGATCACATGATCGCTGTCTCACTTTTAGGCTCCATGCACACTGGACGTTAAAAAAACCATCTAAAAACATCAGTAGCTTTGTAGCCTTTCAGCGTTAATGCACTAGCGTTTCTGAGCTTTAGCGTTTTTTTTTTTTTTTTTTCAGTGGATCCAAAATGACCAAAAACGCTGTTAACCACTTCAGCCCCAGAAGGATTTCCCACTTTAGGACCAGAGCCCTTTTTGCGATTCGGCGCTGCGTCGCTTTAACTGACAATAGCGCAGTCATGCGACGTTGTACCCAATCAAAATTTGCGTCCTTTTTTTCCCACAAATAGAGCTTTCTTTTGGTGGTATTTGATCCCCTCTGCGTCATTTCTGATCGCCGCTATAAACAAAAGAAGAGCGACAATTTTGCCAAAAAACTCAAATTTCTTACTTTTTGCTAAAATACAAATCTCCCAAAAAAATATAAAAAAACATTTTTTTTCTATCGGTTTTGTTCGATTTAAATTCTTCCTCATATTTTTGGTAAAAAAAAAAACGCAATCTGCGTTTATTGATTGGTTTGCGCAAAAGTTGCCGCGTTTACGGATGATGAGGATTCATTTCTGGGGTTTTTAATTTTTTTTTATTTTTTACTAGTAATGGCGGCGATCTGCGATTCTTAGCGGTACTGCGATATTTCAGCGGACATGTCGGACCATTTTGACACTTTTTTGGGACCATTGGCATTTATACAGCGATCAGTGCTATAAAAATGCACTGATTACTGTGTAAATGCCATTAGCAGTGAAGGGGTTAACCTGCAGGGGGCGCTCTAAGGGTTAACTGTGTTCCCTGGGCTTGTTCTAACTGTGGGGGGACTGCCCTGGCTGGGGAAAGGAAGCGATCACAGCTTTCACTTACAGGAAGTCTGTGATCATCGCCCTTCCCCCTTCAACAGATCGGAGGTCCGTGTTTACATACACGGACCTCCGTTCTTTCCGTGCGGGGGAGCCATCGCGGGTAGCGGGCGGCGATCGAGTCCGCCCTATCCGCTCCCTGGCTCCCCCCGAACACAGTGAGCGCGCGAGCGCGCCTCCGGCGGCGCGCGCTCACAATGCTGGTTATCGCAGCCGCCGTCCTGTGACGGCGGTTCGCGATAACGAACCACCTTGTCGCCGTCACGCTGCGGCGGGCGGTCGGCAAGTGGTTAAGTAAAGTTTTTGAGCGTTTCTGAGCATTTATCAGCATTTCTACGCTTCCAGCGTTTTTTGTGGTCAGAAGAACAACTCTTGAACACCAATTCAGGGCATCCAGATAAGAGCCCATAAATGACAATAAACGTCCATGTGTGCATGGACACATAGGATAACATAAAGGGCGCTTATGGGCTGTTAAAAAAATGCCCAAACGACCCTAAACAGTCGTTTATCAGCTTCAGTGTGCATGGAGCCTATAACCAGCCCTGTACTCTCTTTCTCCTTCTGAATTATGAAAAAGAGACATTGGGGTTGATTTACTAAAGCTGGAGAGCGCAAAAACAGGTACAGCTGTGCATGCTAGCCAATCCGCTTCTAACCTCAGCTTGTTCAATCAAGCTTTGACAATAAGGCTGGGTTCACACCGCAGCGATGCGGGAACTCTGCAAATTCACTGCGGGTTCCCACATCGCGTGTCTCTGGGCGGCAGTTCACACTGCCATATGCGAACTCTGGGGAGTGTCAATACAATGTTAATGACACCCCCAAATGAGTACGCATATCGTACTGCGAACTGCAAACCCGCACAGGTGAACCACCATGCGATCCGATTCTGACCCTGCGAAAAAAAAAAGGGTCCTGTGCTCCGATTGCGATGCGAATTCAGCCATACAACCTCTATGGCTGATTTTGCATCGCACAGGGATCGCATATGGTTCACACTACAGTGCGGTGTGAAATCATATGCGATCTCTGAGATCGGAGCAGTGTGAACCCAGCCTAAAACCTTGAAGCTGATTGGTTTCTGTGTGGAGCTGTACCAAATTTTGCACTTTCAAGCTTTAGTAAATCAACCCCAGTGTATCTTTTTCTCCTAGCCAGAGGACAAGTTTACAAAAATAAATAAATAACTAACTAAAAAGATAATCTAGCTAGACCAAGGCTTGTCAGAGCCCCAAGTCTCTTGACATCTGAAATCCCATTGACGTGAATGGTCTTAATGTACACTACTGAAGTCGTTCCTGAAAAACTTCAAGGCAACTTCTATCCGACTTGTGCCCATAGAATTGAATAGAAGTCGCCTCTAAGTTGGATCCCCCCATCTAAATGGAAGCAACTTTACAGTGAAAAGAAAATAATTTATCCAGGGCAACCCCCTCCCTCCCTTCTCTGATTAGCCACAGGCAAAGTCGCCTAGCAAGAAGTCGCGTTGTAAGTCGCCTGAAGTCGTGCTGAAAGTCGAGCTGAAAGTCACCTAGCCAGTACACACAACAAATAACATACACGTATGTGGTATCCCTGCGAACAACAGGAGCAGGAGAATTTATTTTGTGGCGGGTTGTGGCAATAGCAAGAAATATATACAGCTACATCTCAAATAATGATTCTTTTACAACTATTTTAGGCATAGGTGTGTGTAGCTTATTGCATTAGGGTGTGCACCCCAAAGCTCAAACAAACATGCCTTTCTCTGCAGCCTCAGCTGCACTGGACAGTGAATGAACAGAATAGTGCTCTGTGCTGAGCATGTTCCTGTTTGTTCACAAACTGAAGCATAGTAAAGACAGTTTACTATGCTTCAGTTATGAATGAATACAGTGAGTGAGTGTTCACTGTGTTCATTTAGAAAAGGAAGGTGCCAGTCAATTACATATTTACTAGTCCCTTCCCACACTCTCCATTCTGAAACATCCCCTGCAGGGGCTGCTGGGAAGAGGGGAAGGAGGGAAGCCAGATGCAGGGGGCACAATACAGGGGAAGCCCAGGAAAAAGGGGGAATCTGTACTGCATGTAGTGATTAGGGTGTGCCCAGGCACACCTGGCACAACCCCTGCGCACACCTATGATTTTAGGCCAGTTTCCCCCTGAAGCTCGGTTCACACTGCCGCAATGTGAATCCGACTTGTGAGACCCCCAAGTCACGTGACATGTGAAATCTCATGTTAGCCAATGAGAGCTGTCTTAATTATCACTACTGAAGTCGCTCCAATTTTAGCAAAGGTTCCTGTACTACTTCAAGGCGACTTCTATCTGACTTGTGCCCCTAGACTTTAATGGAAGTCGCCTCCAAGTCGGATCCTCATTAATATTGATGTGATTTGGATCCAAAATAACAGGGAGATTACCCAGGCATTCCCTGAAAGTCTCTTTAACCACTTCCCGACCGCCGTATGCAGAATGACGGCCGGGAAGTGGTTTAGTTATCCTGACTGGGCGTCATATGACGTCCTCAGGATAAAAAGCCACCGCGCACCCGGGGGGACGCGCAGGTGCGTATCATGAAATCAGTGGGCCCGTGTGCAAGATCAAAAGTGCCCCCCCCCCCCCAGTATGGAGAAAAAAACTGTGGCGCGCTTTGCGCACTGCGGCAAAAATTTGGCGTGGCTTATATATACTGTATGTAGGGCAGGCCTCTGTTAGGTTGGCTATAGACAGTTTTCAGTGGACCAAATAAAAAGCAAACTGATTCTTCCATCCTCAATTTCCCCCAGGTCGCTCTGTCTCCTAGTGCAATGTCCCTAGGTCAGTCTGCCCCCCAGTACCAGGATTGGGCCCAGAGCTCAGCAATAAAAGATATACCCAGGGCTTTTTTTTTTCTCAGCGAATAGGTACAGATACCCCCCATATTGCACAGGCAAAGGTTCAGGGGCTAAGGAGTATGCATTGCACAGGCTACAGCGCTCACAAGTGCATATTGCACAGAGCACAAGAGTGTGAATTGCGCAGAGCACAGGGTTTAGGAGTGTGCATTGCACAGGAGTGCGTATCACACACAGAGCACCGAAGTGCGTATCGCACACAGAGCATAGGAGTGCATATGGCACAGAGAGCACAGGAGTGTGTGTCGCACAGGCAGTACAGAAGTGTGTGTCGCACAGAGAGCACAGGAGTGTGTTGAATAGAGAGCACAGGAGTGTGTCGAATAGAGAGCACAGGAGTGTGTCGAATAGAGAGCACAGGAGTGCGTCGCACAGAGAGTACAGGAGTGCGTGTCGCACAGGCAGTACAGAAGTGCGTGTCACACAGGCAGTACAGGAGTGTGTGTCACACAGTGAGTACAGGAGTGAGTGTCACACAGAGAGCATAGGAGCGAGTGTCACACAGAGAGCATAGGAGCGCGTGTCGCACAGCAGTGCGTCGCACAAAGAGCACAGGAGTGTGTCACACAGAGGGTACAGGAGTGTGTCACACAGAGAGTACAGGAGTGTGTGTCACACAGGCAGTACAGAAGTGCGTGTCGCATAGGCAGTACAGGAGTGTGTGTCACACAGTGAGTACAGGAGTGAGTGTCACACAGAGAGCATAGGAGTGAGTGTCGCACAGAGCACAGGAGTGAGTGTCACACAGAGATCACAGGAGTGAGTGTCGCACAGAGCACAGGAGTGAGTGTCGCACAGAGAGCACAGGAGTGAGTGTCGCACAGAGAGCACAGGAATGTGTGTCGCACAGAGAGCACAGGAGTGAGTGTCGCACAGAGATCACAGGAGTGAGTGTCGCACAGAGATCACTGGAGTGAGTGTCGCACAGAGATCACAGGAGTGAGTGTCACACACAGATCACATGAGTGAGTGTCGTACAGAGATCACAGGAGTGAGTGTCGCACAGAGATCACAGGAGTGAGTGTTGCACAGAGATCACAGGAGTGAGTGTCGCACAGAGATCACAGGAGTGAGTGTCGCACAGAGAGCACAGGAGTGTGCGTCGCACAGAGAGCACAGGAGTACGTCGAACAAAGAGCACAGGAGTGTGTCGCACAAAGAGCACAGGAGTGTGTCACACAGAGATCACAGGAGTGAGTGCCGCACAGAGAGCACAGGAGTGTGTGTTGCACAGAGAGCTCAGACTTTGCTTCAGACAGTGCCTAGGAGTGTGCAATGCACCGGGGACTGAAGTGGGTAACACACTGGCCAGTGCAGGGCTGGACTGGGACAAAAATTTGGCCCTGGACTTCATCCAGACTGGCCCACTTTAATTTTGCAAACATGCACAAAACACGCACATGCGGGATGGTGGCTGAGCGTGGATGGGGATGGTGGCTGCGGATGGTGGTTGAGATGGGGATGGTGGCTGCGGATGGGGATGGTGGTTGAGATGAGGATGGTGGCTGAGCATGGAGATGGTGGCTGCGGATGGGGATGGTGGCTGCGGATGGGGATGGTGGCTGCGGATGGTGGTTGAGATGGGGATGGTGGCTGCGGATGAGGATGGTGGCTGCGGATGAGGATGGTGGCTGCGGATGAGGATGGTGGCTGCAGTTGAGGATGGTGGCTGCGGTTGAGGATGGTGGTTGCGGATGGGGATGGGGGCTGCGGATTGGGATGGTGGCTGCGGATGGAAATGGTGGCTGCGGATGGGGATGGTGGCTGCGGATGGGGATGGTAGCTGCGGATGGGGATGGTGGCTGCGGATGAGGATGGTGGCTGCGGATGGTGGCTGAGCTGCGGTTGGGGATGGCATGGCAATCATTAATTATTATCACTGACAGTCTGACTAAGTGTAAGCTTAGTGCTTACTTACTTGTTTTGCTGGCTGTAATGGTTTCTCCTCGGCGATTCCTCTTTCTCCCATGCTGCCTCTGGCGAGTGACGTCACACCGCCAGGGCGGGTCTACAAAGCAGCTTTTTAGGGGGAGTCTTGGGTCTGAAGAGAAGAGGCAGCGGTGAGTCGGTGGCACTGACAGATGACAGCTGGTGCGGTGCTTGCTTGTGCCGGGTGCAGGAGTGCACTCGGCACATTATGGCACAGAGAGAGACGCTAGCGCCGGCTAGTGTGCAGCACTGCTGGCCCGCCACTTCATCTGCGCCCCCTTCCTCCCTTCAGCAAATAGTACTGCCCAGCCCAGGGCACCCGCACCTTCCTTCTACCGGCCCAACTCTGCTTTAGACAGTACACAGCGGTGCTCAAAGTAATGGCTGCCAGGCTCACGCAGCCATTACTTTGACAGGCTGTCTGTCACTGAACCGGCCCACTCAGCCATCGGCCCATCGGGAAACTCCCGGTAGTCCCGATGGCCAGTACATGCCTGGGCCAGTGTACAACAAATATTGCCCCCCTCCTCCTCATTCCCAGTATAGATTCTCCCATTTAATTACCCAAATACAGAGTTTTCTCCACTCCTGGCTCTCCCTCAGTTCTGCAGAGATGCTATGCATGTTGGGGGTGACTTGTGTTCTGCACCTCACTGCCTGCTACAAATCCTCTGCTCTGTGAGGGGGGGGGGGGGGGGCATCAGGTGGACAATCTAAGTGACTTCCCTATGTGTCAGCCTCCTGCTCACCCCTTACAGCATCAGCTCAGGTAGATCAGGGTTTTTCAACTCCAGTCCTCAAGGCACACCAACAGGTCATGTTTTCAGGATTTCCATGAGTTTGCACAGGTGATTTGATCAGTTTCACTGCCTTAGTAATTACCACAGCTGTTTCATCTGAGGGAAATCCTGAAAACATGACCTGTTGGTGTGCCTTGAGGACTGGAGTTGAAAAACACTGAGGTAGATCCACTCTCCCCCCTCTATTTCCAGGCTGTCCTGGGCAGCCTGCAGGTCACACACATTCTCTCCTACTGCTGATGATAATGTAACAGGCTCTGTCTGTGCACAGTGGTGGGCCCCCCTGGCCTCAGAGGCCCGTGTGCACTGCACACCTTGAACCCATGGATGAAACGCCACTGGGCTTACTTGTACGGGCCCAGCATTTCTCCTAACCCTGCATGGTTTAGGAAATATACGGTGTACTCACATTGCCGACGTCATTCAGCTCATGCTGAGATCATGCCGTGACTGGCAGACTTATGCATAACATCACATGACCAGTCACACAGCCAGAGTCACGGCCCCGGAAGGAAGAGGGGCTGAAGATGGATGCTGCCTGCACAGGCGACATCGCAGGCTTCTTTTTCAGGTAAGTGACACATAATGGGCTACTATGCGATGCATAGTAGCCCATTGTGCTTCTACTTTGCAGGGGAATATAGAGGAAGTAAACCCCATGAGAGTTTACTTCCTCTTTAACCACTTGCCGACCGCCCGCTGCAGCGTGACGGCGGGAAAGTGGCTCGTTATCGCAAACCGCCGTCACCTGACGGCGGCTGCGATAACTAATATTGTGAGGGTGCACGCGCGCCGCCGGAGGCACGCTCACTCCGGGGGGGGGGGGGGGCAGGGAGCGGGTAGGGCAGACTCGATCTCCGATGGCTACCTGCGATGGCTCCCCGCAGTGAAAGAAAACATTAATCTCCATTCAGACAGAGGGGGAAGGGCTGTGATCACAGGCTCCCTGTATATGGAAACTGTGATCACTCCCCTCCCCCTGCCAGCCCAGCCCCCATACAGTTGGAACACGCCTAGGGAACACAGTTAACCCTTAGAGCGCCCCCTCCAGGTTAACCCCTTCACTGCCAATGGCATTTACACAGTAAATCAGTGCATTTTTATTGCATTGATCGCTGCATAAATGCCAATGGTCACAAAAAAGTGTCAAAATAGTCCGACATGTCCACCGCAATATCGCAGTACTGCTAGAAAATGGCAGATCGCCGCCATTACTAGTAAAAAATTAAAAAAAAAACCCAGAAATTAATTCTCACCATTCGTAAATGCGGCAACTTTTGCGCAAACCAATCAATAAACTGCCAATTGTGATTTTTTTTTCCCCAAAAATATGAGGAAGAATATAAATCGGCCAAAACCGATGAAAAAAAATGTTTATATATATATATATATATATATATATTTTTTTTTTTTTGTATTTTAGCAAAAAGTAAGAAAGATTGTTTATTTTGCAAAATTGTCACTCTTTTTTTGTTTATAGCAGCGATCAGAAATGACGCAGAGGTGATAAAATACCACCACAAGAAAGCTCTATTTGTGGGAAAAAAGGACGCAAATTTTGTTTGGGTACAACGTCGCACGACCGCGTAATTGTCAGCTAAAGCGATGCAGTGCCTGTGCTGTGGTCCTAAAGTGTGAAATCCTTCTGGGGCTGAAGTGGTTAATAACCCATAACTCCTATACCATTAAGCTGGGTTCACGCTGCAGCGTGGAGCAGCTCCCAGCAGGGGTCCGGTGCGTCCCCATTCACCGTTTCAGCCTGAATTCGGACCAGAAGATGCACAGGACTCCTGTGAAATTCGCACTACAGCTGCTCTGGAGATGTGTGAACTGGCTCCATAGAGAGACGGCTACAGTCTTCTGACATGCGAATTGGATGCAGAGGACACCCACATCCAATTTGCAACAGTGTGAACCCAGCATTGAGCCTGGGTTCACACTTGTGCGATCTCAGAGATGGCATGTGATTCACACCCACACCACAGGTGCCAATCACATGCGATCTCTGAGCAATGCGAGTTCAGCCATACGGTTTTATGGCTGAAGTTGCATTAGATTCGCACAAAAAAAAAGGCGCAGGGACCTTTTTTCCCCGCAATGGAATCGCATCACCTGGGTGTCCTCACACTTGCAATCTGATTCATGTGCGAGTTCACAGTTAGCACTGAAATCGGTGAACAAAACGGGGGTGTGATTAACTTTGTAATGACACCCGCAGCGGTATGTACAAGGCAGTGTGAACTGCCTGCTGGAAGAATGCGATACGGGTACCGGCTGTGGAATTGCGCCAATTCCCGCATCGCACATGTGTGAACCGGGGGCCAAGTGCACATTTGTAAAACTTTCTACAAGAGCCTGGTTGCACAGAGATGAGATATTTGACTCCAAACTTGCCAGCCTGATTGTAAGATGTGAAAAAGTTATAAATATTTGCTGCTTCTTATGTTGCTACTAATGCTGCTAGGTGTAAAGCACCTACCTGTATTTGGGGTCTGTTCAAAGCAGAACAGCAGCTGAAAGCATTACTATTGCTTTCAAACCTTGACACAGTTATAAGCAGTTTAGGAACTACCGCCATAGTCATCATATCAAGGATGTAGGACCGAGTCAGGACCAGGAGGGTAAGCTGTGACTTGGGTGCCCTCCTCTCTGCTTCTTCTTCCTCCTCCCTACATTGGTTCTCCATGCAGGGCATGGCTGACAGTGCTTCTCCTCTCCTCTTCTGATCCCTCCTCCTCCTCATTGCTACATTAGTGCTTGTCCCCTCCCCTCCTGAGCACAATGCTCACAATATCATTTGGCTCCATCTCAAGCACTGTTCACAGCAGGAATGGGATTCCTGACTTAAAGTGGTTGTCAACTTGTGACAACCACTTTAACCTATAGGTAAGCCTATGATAAGACTTACCTCTAGGTGCCCTGCATATCTCCTAAACCTGCACGGTTCAGGAGAAACGGCCTGCGAGTTGTTCCTCCCCTGCGATCGTGCCGTGACTGGCGGCTCCCGAACGCATGCGCGGGAGTGACATCATGTGACTCCGGTCAGTCACAGCGCCGGAGGCGCAGCCCCGGAAGGAAGAGGGGCTGAAGATGGATGCTGCCAGCACAGGGGACAGCGCTGGACATCGCAGGCTTCGTTTGCAGGTAAGTGGCACATAATGGGCTACTATGTGATGCATAGTATCCCATTATGCTTCTACATTACAGGGGCAACTAGAGGAAGTAAACCCCATCTGGGTTTACTTCCTCTTTAACTCTTCAGGTGAGCCATACACAATGGTGGAAGAGGTTGCACAAATTAAAGGGGGTGCAGAGGTGAGATGGAGTGCAGAAATGGAAAGGGTTGCAATGATGGAAAGGGTGCAGAGGTAAAAGTGATTGCAATGGTAGAAGGGGGTTTGTTGGGGTACCAGTGAGGCCTGCTGTTCTGACTGGCTTGCAGCGACCCTGTGTCTTTTAAGGATCCAGTTTGAGAATAATCTTAGCGTTATGAGAAACACACACAGACAAATCCTAATGAAATCGTATTGGGGTATCGAAGTCCCGAGACCTATTTCTGGGGGAGGAAAGAATTCCTCCTCAAAGTATTAACAAAAAGAATAGATACTATTAATGATTTGGATATCAGAGTATAATAAACCTTATAATAATTGAAACATATTAACAATTGGATATTCCACTACACAACGTCTTATAGTAATTGAAACATTGCGGGAAGTATTACTGACATTTTACAAACTGGGTTTGTTATGTTAAGTCTTATTAGAACCGTAGGTTTGACAGACAGACACACACAAAGAGTATTGCGATTCTAATAAGAGTTTGACCTAGGAATTTTCTGTGTCCCAGCGACGTTCGGTCAGTCTTGTCGTCCGGAGTGACCATGGGGTTGTTTGGGGGAAGATGGTAACGTTAGTGAAAATGGAGACGTGGGAAAGGTAGTAACGTTGGGAAAGGTAAAGACGTGAGGTAGAGTGGAGACGTG
>BLSH010461887.1:258665-270941 GCA_018402905.1 Glandirana rugosa | reverse complement strand
ATGTAAACACGGACCTCCGCTCTGTGTGAGGGGGAAGGGCTGTGATCACAGCCTTCCTTTACGTGAAGGCTGTGACCACTTCCCTTCCCCAGCTAGGCAGTCCCCCATACAGTTAGAACACGCCCAGGGAACATAGTTAACCCTTAGCGCGCCCCCTGCAGGTTAACCCCTTCACTGCCAATGGCATTTACACAGTAATCAGTGCATTTTTATAGACTGATCGCTGTATAAATGCCAATGGTCCCAAAAAAGTGTCAAAATGTTCCGACATGTCCGCCCCAATATCGCAGTACCGCTAAAAATCGCAGATCGCCGCCATTACTAGTAAAAAAAATTAAATAAAAAACCCCAAAAATGAATTCTCATCCTCCGTAAACACGACCACTTTTGCGCAAACCAATCAATAAACGCCGATTGCAATTTTTTTTATCGCAAATATGAGGAAGAATATAAAATCGGCCAAAAACGGTGAAAAAAAAAATGCTTATTTTTTTTTTTGGATTTGTATTCTAGCAAAAAGTAAGAAATTTGGGGTTTTTTGCAAAATTGTCGCTCTTCTTTTGTTTATAGCGGCGATCAGAAATGACGCAGAGGGGATCAAATACCACCAAAAGAAAGCTCTATTTGTGGGAAAAAAAGGACGCAAATTTTGTTTGGGTACAACGTCGCACGACCGCGCAATTGTCAGTTAAAGCGACGCAGCGCCGAATCGCAAAAAGGGCTCCGGTCCTAAAGCTGGAAATCCTTCCGGGGCTGAAGTGGTTAACAGAAACCCTGTGCATGCACAGAGCTGTCCACCGCAGTGCCTGTACTATTTTGAGCATCCCTATTTGCCTTCCTTCCAGATATCAAACTACAACCCAATCAAGCAGCAAATGGGGACGCTCAAAATAGTACAAGCACTGCGGTGGACAGCTCTGTGCATAGGGTTTCTGCTAATCTGCAGGGTGCACACACATGGGCAATAGAGTCAACTCATCGAAATCTGCTGCTGGAGAGTCACCGGAAGTGACGTAGTTGGGAGATTTTGACACATTGGCCATTTCGACAGAACACCGCCAGGTGACTCGAGGAGGAGGAGAATCCAGGCTGTTCTGTGCAAAACCACTGCACAGAGCAGGCAAGTAGAACACGTTTGTTTTTCCCCCTCGAAAAAACATATTACACTTACCTGCTCTGTGCAATGGTTTTGCACAGAGCAGCCCAGATCCTCATTCTCCAGTTCCTCGCCAGCGCTCCTGGCTCCTCCCTTCAGCTGGAGTGCCCCCACAGAAAGCAACTTGCTACTTGCTATGGGGGCACCCAAGCCAAGCTGCTGCGTGTCCATTCAGACATTGAGCCACAGCTGGGCCCGCCCCCCTCTCCCAATTGGTTCACTGACGTGGACTGACAGCAGCAGGAGCCAATTTCACCCTGCTGCGCACTCAGCCAATGAGGAGAGAGTTCCAGCCAGCCAAGACCCTTGTGCAACATCGCTGGATAGAGATGGGGCTTAGGCAAATATTGGGGGGGGGGGGGGGCTGTTTATCTTAATGCATACAACATAAAAAACCTTCTGACTTTAGAACCACTTTAAATGCTTTCCATCAATGCCCATAATTACTTTACAGCAACTGTACTAAATATTCAAAAGATCCAGATTAGTTTTCTTAGGACTCTTATGATCCCTTACAGCCAGACTTTCTGGGCTGGACCATTTTGTACTGATCTCGCTGAAATCTTGGCATGCAATGCATCTTGAGGTAAGGTGGGTGGTGGTAAGGCATAAATTACATGAGTTATGATCAAGATTTGCATAAAACTTAAGGGAGGGGTCTGTAATTCCATACCTGCAGAATCAATTTGAGAATTAGGTTTTGCACAAACACTGGGATACTACTGATCAGGGGGAGATTTGCTGTGAAGTAAATGGCTATAATGAAGAGGTGTTAAAGTGTTACTAAACCCACAACAGTATAATCAGTCTGTATATGCAGTAAAGCATACTTGTTATGAGCACTATGGAACCTAAGGGGTTAATCCAGCGCACTGTATAAAAAGGCCATTTGATCCTGTCTTCTATAAGGAGATGGATTTGGGACAGTGGAAGAAGGGCAAGATCAGAGAACAGAGCATTAGAGTCACACTGCACATGCTCAGTTTGGTGAGCATTGCTAGAGTTTTCTTGCGCTTGGGGAGGCACATGTGATCAGCACAGGGCCAATCAGCATTGTCCAGAGGGCCAGGGGCCCTTCAGCCTCATAGGATATCAGAGTAGAATGAAAACTCCTCCTACGAGCTTGAACTAGACAATGATATTCAAAATACTGCTGTATATTGCTCATAAGAAAACCGTATTTAGCAGTTTACTAAAATAAATTGCATTTCCATGTTCTGTGTACTGTGAGACCAGATATATTGAATGCAGGGTCCTGGGTTTTGCAACACTTTTGAAGCAAGTGTAAACGAGCCCTTAAAACAGGACTTAAGGGAGCTTTAATAAAGCCTGTCTGAACGCCAATCAAAGCTCCTGTCATTAAATAAAATGGTTGGCTTACAGTCCTGTTTACACCCTGAGTTGGCTTTGATTCGCTTCAGCTTTGTGTCAAAAATGAAACCGCATGTAGCTTTAGCCATGCTTCAAAGCCTCAACACCTCCATAGAAGTCTATGAGAAAGCTTGTTTGAAGCTTTCTTGAAGCACCTGCGGCTTTTCAGAGACTTAAACTCAGCTTAAGCTTCGCTTTGGAGAAATTGCAGGTATGAGATACACACACACAGGGCATCGGCCAAGCTTCAACAAAGCTTCAAAAGAGCATCACTGAAGCACCACCGAAGCCTCAAAAACACATCATAAAAAGCTTGTTGAAGCAGTAGGGGCTTTAATGTGTATTGAAGCCAAAAGCAAGTGTAAAACAGACCACTTGCTTCAAAACAGGGTGTCAGACAGGCTTTGTTAAAGCTCCCTTAACGCCAGTCAAAGCTGTCACTAAATAGGTTAGCTTACAGTCCGGTTTACACCTTGCGTTGACTTTGCTTCGCTCCAGCTTTGCATCAAAAACTATACCCCATGTAGCTTTAGCCAGGCTTCAAAGCCTCTTCAAACGCCTCCATTAGAAGTCTACGACAAAGCTTGTTTGAAGCACCTGTAGCTTTTCAGAGGCTTCAATTTAGCTTTAGGTTCGCTTTGTTTTGGAGAAATTGCAGGTGTGAGATATCGCACAGGGCATCACCCAAGCGTCAAAGCTTCAAAAGAGCCTCATCGAAGCACCACCGAAGCCTCAAAAACACATCATAAAGGTTTGTTGACGCAGTAGGGGCTTTAATGTGCATTGAAGCCAAAGCAAGTGTAAATGAGCTGGTCACATAACCTCTATATGCAATTACATGCTAAATGTCACGGGTTACCTCTTAAACCCTTTATGGACCTACTGGAAGAAAGTGTCACATATGGAAAGTAAGTCTGTCAAGTCATCTTATACTTTTGAATGCAGGTGGCATTTTAAAACTCAAACTGACCACTTAAGCCAGCATAGACGCTATTCAGATGAACAGCTACAAATATCACTAATAGGTTTGTCAGTCAGTAACCCTAAGCTGTACAAACCTCATCATTTGTATTGTTCACCTTTATCACACATGATCACATTTTAGCCTGCTGTAGTTTTACTATGTGACATTATGGATACCCACATGTAGGCTACATGATGGGCACCAAATATCAGGGTGCCCATGGTTTTTTATCAAGGGTTAGGATAGGATTTCCATGTAACTAACATGAACCTCTAGGGTAAAGTGGTTAATACATATTCTTTACTTGAAGTATCTGTAGCAATAATCTTCCTTGTAATCACTCATCTATATTATAGATGAGTGGAATATGGCTAAAGATATTATGCAACGCATTAAGACAGTATACAGATAAGGAAAACTATTAGTCATGTTTTTGTAATAGATGACCTTTACTCTGTAGTAGCATGTGATTATGATTGAAATGCTGGAAGTGAAAAAAAAAGTAATTTTCCTACTGCAGTTTTGGTTCCATACAATTTAAAGCCTGAGAGTCTAGTTAAAAAAAAAAAAAAATGAAAAAATACCCCAGCACAAGAGACATAAAACTTACGGTCAGTAGGTGTATCTTGTGCAGATTCCTCTTTCAGTTGAAATCCTACTCTTGTCACTGCTGCCCCTCCAATCTTCCTGGTGAGGCAGGGGTTTATAGACTAAGGCATTGTCACAGGCTCTCAAGAGCTTGACTATGCCCTTTCCATCTAATCTTTATTTTCCCTTAAAGAACTGGGGAGAGAGGGTTAGGGCCAGGACACCCTTTGAGCAGGTGCAAAAGCACTTAGACTCCGAGACTCTCAAAAATAGAACAGTACGGTGGTTGTATTGCTCCAGATGCCTTAAAGCTGAACTGCAGCCGAAAGCCGTTTCCTTTAGCAACTGAACTTTTACTTAGACTTCAACATAGATCGGTACACATACCAAACTTGGTATCCCTGTTGTGAAGTCATGGCCTCCATCTCACAGCCTCCCACTTTAGCTTCATGAACTTTAACTCACGGGGTGAATTTACTAAAGACAAATAGACTGTGCACTTTTCAAAGTGCAACTGCCCTCTGCAAGAGCAGTTGCTCCAGAGCTTAGTAAATGAGGTAAAGCTTCACTTTGAACAGAATACCCAATCGCATGCAAGGAAAAAAATGTTTTGCTTGCACATGATTGGATGATGGAAGTTGCAGCAAAGTGCACAGTCTATTTACCTTTAGTAAATCAACCCCACAGTCTTTACAAGATTCCTTTGACTCCCCACTGCCACTGGGTCCCTTGAACTTCACACACAGCCAACCGTTATAAATTTAGAGGTCCCCAAGCTGACCTGCTGGATCCCTTACTCTTGCAAGAGTCACCCCCTCTATACTGCTGGGTTCCTAGCTTGACTTCTGCTAAGACTTTCACAACTTCTCCACCATCCCCGGTTAGTGAAAAAGGCTGCTCTGGTACCCTCAAACTCTGGCCTCCGATAAAAGGAGCACTGTCCCCTCAGGGCGACAGTTTCCCCCTTTACCGCTGGCGATAGGAATGGTTGTCCTCCGGTAGCAAATCTGTCCCTTCAACTCCAAGGAAGAGGGGTTCTCCGGCCAGCAGAACCCGTGCAACTTGGTTAGGCTTCCCACATAAAGCCCCAACCACACGCTGCTGCTTCTTGTCCTGGGTAGGCCTCACACTGCCTAGCAACCAAGTGCTCCCAAATAGCCGGAGTTTTTCAACACACGTCCACCAGACAGCTGTCCAGGTGGCACAGAACACCGGTCACCTGACTCCTCCCAAATAGGCTCTCCCAGCAGGCTATGGGGCCCAAGAAAACCCCAGCCAATTGGCTAGAGCAGCTTATTCACTCATATTCCAAGTTTATATGCACCTTATCATTCCAAGGCCATAAGCAGCAGTGCCACCCAATGAGAGGTGCATCAAACTCAGAGTTAAGGACCGAATCAGGAGATCCCCTAACAATTGGCAAGGTTAGTTACCAGCCAGCAAACTAGATTTGACAGCATCCCTATTCAAGACCAGGGTGCTACACTAGTTTTATGTAGGTCTTAAAAAAAAAAAAAAAAAAAAAAAAAAATTATACACAATCTATGGTGGCCCAGGTTAACGTATTAAGCCAGGGCGTGGTCTGTCTTCTAGGCAAAGAGATTCAAAAGGGGTCAGGTCACTAGAGATCTGTCCTTTACATTAGAAATCTCTGAGTACCCCAGTGTTAAAAGTGTTCTTGCATTAAGCAGGTGTGAAGAAATGTTGTAAGGCAAGAATGCTTTCAAAAATATATACTTTAGGCCACTGTTGCTGGAATTCAAAGTCCTTTCTTTTATGCACCTCTCTACAGTTGGCTCGCCCCGACTGGTGCCAGGGGTGTTCAATAGTCCAGTACACGCATTACCCTGTACTGTAAAACCAGTACATCTGCAACCTAGGCCCCCCGTTAGATGGCCCTTAGTGACCTTCGGCTTATCCCACTAGGTCGCCCAGTGGACCGTTATTGCTTATAAAATAAAAAAATTCTCTGATCAGACTTCTCCAGCCCACGCCTTCCTGCTATGTCCATTGTGCTGTACCCCTGTGTGGGTGAATGTTTGTTTGTCAAAAGGTTATGCTTATTACAATAAAAAAAACTGTACCAGAAAAGATATACTTTGATTTTTTTTTTTTTTTTTTTTTATTTACAAAATGCATAGCCAAATAGAAGAAAAATCTAAATCAAAATTTGGTGTGCTACCCTTTGGCTTCAAACTAGCATCAATTTTTCCACTTGCAAAGTCAGGGATTTTGTAAGATTAGAGTCAAATGTAGGATTAACCAACTAGATTGATCATCAATTTCATATGTAGGTTGAAACAGTCATGAAACAGCTGTGTAGAAGGCTTAAAACTGGATGAGGAACAGCCAAATGTTGTCTAGAGCGAGGTTGTGTTAGACAGTTTCAGGCCACAGCCTATGGCAACTATGAGCATCGCAACACACCAAGTTATACTGCATCAGCAATGTCTCAAAGATTACAGGGGTTTCAAGATGTGCTGTTTATGCACTTTTGAAAAAGCACAGAGTATTGATGAACATAGATGCAGTGAAACCAGTCTGACCTGTAGAAGTCTGGCCAGAAGTGGTCTTCATGGCAGCCAAAAAGCCATACCTCCAACATGGAAACAAGTCTAAGCGATTCAATGCCAGTAAACATAGCAACTGAAGAACAATGACAGCAGGTGCTCTGGACTGAGGAGTCAAAATTTGAAATATTTGGCTGTAGCAGGAGAACGTTTGTTCATAGAAGGGCTGGAGAAGAGCACAATAAGTGTCTGAAAGCAATAGTGAAACATGGGAGGTTCCTAGCAAGTCTGGGGCTACATTAGGGTTCTTCACCCTAGGAATAGGATTAAAAAAGACAGCAGCTATAAATACTTTAACTGCTGACTTAACACTTGCCTATCCAGCATGGTCATCACCCGAGCTGGCTCTTTGGCAGTCTTCAAGTCCAGGCGCTAGCATATTTACTTCTGGGCTGGCTGTGACTGCTTGCTGCTTCACAACTAGTTTCCCAGTACACATGCGCAAGCCGTGCTTTGTAATTGGTCCCACAGCTTTCAGGGACCTGTAACATGTCCCAGAAGACTTCTGGGGAAAAGGTTCTCCAAGATGTTTGAAACAACCTACCTGCAGAGTTCCTTCAAAAATGTGGTCAGCACAGTGGTTAAATGGTTAGCGCTTCCAATGGGGTCGTCAGGTCAAATCCCAACCACTGCACCACCTGCCTGGAGTATGCATGCGTGGGTTTCCTACCACACTACAAAGACATACTGGTAGATTAATTGGCACCAAATGGCCTATCTAAATTGGCCCTAGTAGGTCTATGTATGAAAGGAAGTTAAGGAACTTCTTCTAAGCTCCTTGAGGGCAGGGACTGATGCGATTGTACAATAGATGTGTAAAGTGCTGCGTAAAATAGACGGTGCTATATAAGTACCTGTAATAAATAGAACATGTATAAGTGTACCCAGAACAACTGAATTTAGAAAGATTTATAGAAGACCAAATGTCAAATAGTTTTGTTTAATGGTTAAAAAAAAAAAAAAAATAAAATAAAAAAAAAAAAGAAGAATTAGAAAGCACAAACTTGGGTAGAGAATGGACTTTGCAGAGGTATTTAACAACCACACAGAATGCCAGCATGCAAGTAAAGGTTAGGCTTAAAGCGGTATTAAACCCAAAAGCAAAACCGTTAATATATTGCAGCTTATCAATTCTTAGATGTGATGGCTGCATTCGTTTTCTATTTTAGGCTCTATTTTTATGTGGTATTAAGTCAGTTTTTTTCAAAAGAAAAAATCCTCAAGGTGGGGAAGGGGGAGATCCAGTGAAAGGAAAGAACAAAAGAAACAAAAAACAGGACCAATAAGACTTTTAAAATGGTTCTAAAAAGGCAAGACATTTTTACCTTAAGGCATTCCCTGCATTAAAGCAGTTGTATGCCCCCAAAATGTAATTTTTAGCTACAGGTATGCCTATTATAAGGTTTACCTATAGGGAAAATGAACATCTAAACCTGTACGGTTTTTAGGAGATATTCACCATGTATGCAGCTGCTGTCAGCGGCGCATGTGCAGGGGAGACCCGGCGAAGGCCCAGCGTATTGCGCCGGACCTTGCCAGAAAGGAGGGCTCCTGCACGCATGCGCGAGAGTCAAGTCTCGCGGCTCCAGCCACTCACAGCACCGGAGCCTCAAATCCAGAAGGGTTCCCTCTGCGGGGACTGAGCAGCCCTGTCGGATCTTCATTCTGAGGCAAGTATTTCATAATGAGCTAGTATGCTGTGCATTCTAGCTCATTATGCCTTTGCCTTACAGTTTTTTTTTTTTTAAACTGTTTATAGAGCATACAACCAGTTTAAGGTATAAACGGTCCCTGTAATTGTATTTTCAACCCTCCATCTCCATATATGTACTTACCTTAGTTCTGTCGACCCAGCACTGTGCCCATCTGCAGCAGCACTAGTCTCTCCTCTCAGAACACAAAGCCAATAGCAGGAACCATCCTGTGATGAAGGTGCAAGGGGCAGGGCCAAGCCGTACTGTGCAGGTCTATGGACGCACTCAGCAGGCCTTCGGGAGTGTGCCCCTATAGCACTAGGCTTACTATGGGGGCGCACATAGGAGGAAGCAAAAGCAACCAGTAGGGGACCCCAGAAAAAAGGAGGTTTGAGGACACAGATACCATGGCACACAGAGCAGGCAAGGTTACCAGATTTTTTTTTTCTCCCATAAGATAAAAAAAAAATTGATAACCATCAGAAGGATGAATATTGACAGTTCAAAATTTTCATCAATATGCCAAGTTTCAATGTACACATGCAACCTGCTTTTTTGTAATTATGGCAGAGATTGGGGAAGGGGGCGACTCAGCAGGGTTTAACAATGGTGTTCATTCAGAATCACATTTTACACCGTATTAGGCACATGGTACAGCTCCCTATGAAAGCCTTAAGTTACAATATAACTTACTGTTATGCCCTCAAGTCAAACCAGGACATTTGGCCGTAACCATACAGTTTTCTAGACAGTCTTTTGTAATGCTACTAGTTGTGTAAGTTAGCTAGGCTCTGAGCTTACACAAGACGCACGGTAGCAGCTGCCTTTGAACTGGCAATGCTTACCAGGGAGGGATGCCATGTATAAGCACAAAGAAAGGAAACAAAAGTCTGCTCAACTGTAATAGGATTTGACATCGGCTACAGATGTAGGTCACACGTTAGCCTGGCTTTGTTGCATGTCTGGCGCACAAAAAAAAAAAAAAAAAGTAATAGTGTGTAGGAATTCCAACCTTGTGATTGTTAAGACCGTCAGAGTAGAGGAGATGCTGTTTTTTCAAACACTCGTCTTTAGAGAGCACTTCAGACGTATCCAGAATACATTTTTAGAAGGAAGCATCTACCTTACCATTACAGTATATGCCACATGAGAAAATATACTTTAAGCCAAAATCAGCTACAATACATAGGTTAATGCCAAATTGTTCAGCTAGGTGCTTATAGGATATAGATACAATCAGATGGCACTGGCTTTACAATAGAATTGTCCAAACCAACAAACCACAGGGCATACACTAGAATGCTTGTTTGACTTTTTTTTTTTTAAGAAAGTATTTAAATGTGCTTTCACACAGTAAGGACAATTTAAAAGAACTTAACCTTTCCTATTGACCTACCAACCCTTTTGACGATGGACAACTAGCCCAACAGTTAAGGAGGAGTGAGCCCTAGCAGGAATAAAGCAGGTTTGAGATCACAGGCAGCCATGATGTTCCTTAAGTCAGTCTCTGGACTTAAAGACCTTTGTCTTTTCACTTTAAATACCGCATGTTTGACAATGGTTTTAGGATTTTGATACACACGTTCCAATATTACGGATTTATCTTTGGTCTTCACTAACTCAGGCAGACAGGAAGATGTGCACAGGAAAATTTCTATATAGTTGCACTTCTCTATTTTGTAACGGATATGCCTAACCAGTAAGCCTTCCATAATTGCTACTTTATTATAAAGATATGCTAAAATTATATTATTCTATGTTACAGGGGCAGTACACATCCCTTAAAAAACAGCTTCTAGAAAACTGGTAGCTATAGTGACTGGACTCTGCTGAAAAACAGAATTGGATGCAAGAGCTACAATCTACCTTAACCACTTGCTGACCAAGCCTTTTCTGGAACTTTGTTTACAAGATTAAATTTGTATTTTGTGCAAGAAAACCAATTAGAACCATATATATTATATATATTTTTAGCAGAGACCCTAGAGAATAAAAATGGAGATTGTTGCAATATTTTAGGTCACACTGTATTTGCACAGCGGTCCTCCAAAAGTAAATTTGGAAAAAATACATAAAAAAAAAAAAAAAAAAAAAAAAAAAAAAAAAAAAAAAATGCATAATAGACCAATTTTTGTATAACGTTAAAGACAAGGTTACGCCGAGTAAACACCAAACATGTCGGGCTTTAAAAAAATTGTGCATGCTTGATGCAGGTTACCCACATCAAATTGGCAATAACAGGAGATTGGCTCCATACAGAGCACAGTTCACACAACTCCGCAACAGCTCCGGAGTGAATTTGCACAGGGGTCCTGTGCATCTTTTGGTTTGTTTCAGATCCAAATTCAGCCCAAAATTCGGGCTGAAATCACACCTGAAAAAACAGTGAACAGGGACACACTGGACTCCTGCTATGAGCCAGAGTATGCTGCGCTGTGAACCCAGCCTCACAGGATTGGGCACACAGTTTACTAACGCTTTAACTGTTCTCCATAACATCCCTACATGCAAACATTCTAGACAGGGGCAGATGACTAGCAACAATTTCTAAAATTCCTGAATTTAAAAAGGTAGTTCTAAAGTCTAAACTTTACCTTAAAGAGGAAGTAAACCCTGATGGGGTTTACTTACTCTATAATCTCTGCAAAGTAAAAGCATAATGGGCTACTATGCATTGCATAGTAGCCCGTTATGTGTCACTTACCTGCAAACGAATCCTCGATGTCCTCTGTGCAGGCAGCGTCCATCTTCAGCCCCTCTTCCTACCGAGGCCACGATATACATCTTTAACCAAGGGTTCCATCTTTATAACCAAAGATCTTTCCAAGAAGACTCCTAAAGCTGTCACTTGTACCTCAAGCGTACCAATTGCCAACCCCTGGTCAGCGCCAGCCTGCAAAAATTCCAAATCAGACGTGAAGTCTTTTACCCGTCTACCTTCCGAGAGACACCAAGAATGAAAAACCTTCCATGCCTTTGCATAAATAGCCCTAATGACTTTTTCCTACTGGAAAGCAAGGTGACTATCAGGTGTTCTGAAAACCCTTTACTTCTTAATAACGGTTCCTCAGATACCAGGTGGTCAGTGCTAGTCTGGCTACATCCGGGAAGTTGACTGGACCTTGCGACAGCAAATCCTCTGAGAGGAAGAGGCCAACGCGGTTCTGCTGATAAGTATAGAATCGTAGGAGAACTAAGCCTTCTTTGCAGAGGCGTAACTAGAACCTTCAGGGCCCCGGTGCAAGAAATTATGAAGGGCCCCCCTGACCCCTGGCCACAGCCCTTCCCTCTTCCAGCTGATCCTGAGGCCCTTTACTCCCATTGCGGGTCCCTTTACTATGGTCCTGCAGCAGGCCCCCTTTCTGCCATCTTGGTTCCTCTAAATGCCATCCCCACCATCCCTCCTATTCAGGTATACAAGGGAAGCACATGGGCCCCCTGGAGCATGGGGCCCGGTTGCAATCGCAACCCCTGCAACCCCTATCGTTACGCCCCTGCTTCTTTGGCCAGAATGGGTTGATTAGTATCACTGTAAGCTTTCACCTCCTGAACCTTTCTTAATACTCTCGGAATCATCTGAAAAAGGGAGGGAAGGCGTACCTCAGCTGAAAGGTCTATGGGTGTGAGGGCATCTGTCCCTAGGGATACATTGTGTCGGTGGAGAAGAATCAAGGACGTTTCGTATTCTCCCTGGAAGCAAACAGATCCACTTGGGGCTTTTTCCCACTTCTCCAATTAGGGGAAACCCCTCGGGGTTCAGGGCCCAGTCCGCTTCAAGTACAACTTGCCTGGACAGGAAATCAGCTACCTCGTTCAACGTGCCCTTGAGATGGACTGCTGATAAGCATAGTAAATGGCTCTCTGCCCATTCCAGAATCTCCACAGCTAGTAGCTGCAAGGCTCTGCTTCTTGTTGTCGGGGGGGGGGGGGGGG
>BLSH010461887.1:239428-256480 GCA_018402905.1 Glandirana rugosa | reverse complement strand
CCTATATCAGTTTAATATATTGGGGCACGGTTGCATAGCCTAGTACTTTGCAATTTTGACCCGCTGCCTTTTATTTGTCATTCATAGCTATGCTGCAACCAACAAACACATAATTAGAGACGCATGGGTACGGTTTGAGATCACTAGTCCTCAAAACGGCTTACTATAGGTATGACCTTCAGTTGGGCTATTATAGCCACTTATATATGCATATGCCTATAGATAGATGTATCCCCTGAAATGGCTCATGTTTAATTATTTATACTTAGAATTATTTCATGGTGTTGGATCAGCCTGATTTTGGGTCCCCTGTGTCTGCCCCCCTGACGTTCTTTAGCCCAGATGGGGAAGTGCGAACTACAAATAATGCAGTCACGGTGAATGTAGGTAAATACAAATAACAAAATAAATAATTACTGCAAATATGATGTTAACACCTGTAAGAAATAGTATGTCAATTTATGTATTTACATCTTATAGCCCGAAGAGAAATGGGGTCCTGAGGAAGCACAGCCGTGCGAAACGCGTTGACCTTCTCTTCTTACATTCATTCACGTAAACTGGTTGTTTTACCCCCCATTTATGTGAAATTGTTATTTTCAATTTTTGTATCTCTATGTATGAATTACTGTATGTTGCAACTTGTTTTTAATGTGATCTAATAAATACAATTTTTATCAAACCCATCAGTTTCATGAAGTGCCGGCAAAGTCCAACTCAATAGTGTACTCACTGGATACACCCTTTTGGGTGCCCAGTGCATACAATCTTTTCTTTCTTAGAAACCATGCTGACATTCTTCTGGTGTTACTTGAACTATCTCCCTCTGCCATATCATTTCCTTTAGGAAGGTCTTCATAGCCAGAGCCTTGGTAGTGTCCTTCGGAAGATCTGAGAATTCTATCTTGTACCCCTGGGGCAGCATCGCTTAGATGTATTGACGTGATGTTATTTTTTTTTCCCACTGCAGAAGAAAACCCTGAAGTCTTCCTCCCACAGGAAGTTCAGTTGGTTTGCGTAGGAGGATTGAAAAGGAGTCGCCCCCACCCTTTAGCTTTATGTGGCCCAATTCCTTTTCTTCACTTGGGGTTTGGTATCTTGTTCATGAGACCTTGGAGGTTGGGGGGGGGGGGGGCAAGCTTAGGCAGCTGCTTCTTCCTTTTAACCGGGAAAATTTTTTTTCTTGTCGGCCATTATATCCACAATGGAGTCCAAGTCTTGCCCAAATAACAGAACCCTTGTAAAAAGAATTCCGCAAAGTTTACTTTTAGATGCGGAGTCCACAGGCCAAGTTTTCAACTAAAAAGGCTCTTCTGGCTGGATTAGATAGATAGTGACGCTGATCTTGCCGTAAATCTAATACTCTGCTGAGGCATCCGCAATATAGGCTGTAGCTGATGAAAAAATGGAGCAAGAATCCAGGATTTCTTGTTTGGACGAACCAGCAACAAGATGTGCCTTAAGCTGGTTGACCTAGTACTCCAGGTTTCTAGCCACACAGGTAGTTGCAATTGTTAGCTTAAGATTACCCATTATGGCCTGCCAAGCCTTTTTAAGTAAGGGATCCATTCTTTTGTCCATGGGGTCTTTCAAGATCCCCATGTCCTCAAAGGCCAAGTCCGTTGACCTCGAAACCTGCTAGAAAGCAGCTGTCAGGAGACACCCGCTGCCCCTGGAATTCGGGTCCGGAGGTCTGTGCACATAGCATGCGCACGTCTGAGCATGTGCCTGTGCGCTTATGCGCCGGCATTGGCTCCCAAACGGCCATTTAATCTGACAGCACCCTGCAACCAGTGCTGTCCATTCTACAGCATTTGTGTTCCTGAGCGACCTGTAACCTGATGATCTGTTCCTGTGACCCGGCTTGCCTTGACCTTGTTTGAGCTTTGCCTGCACCGACCCCCGGCTTGCCCACGACAACTCTTCTGCCTGATCCTTGTGTACCTTTGCTGCCAGCCTCTTGATGACCCTGCCTGTACCTGACCATCCACTTGCCTGCTCCTTCTGTACTGCACCGCCAGCCCGCAACCGATGCGGCCTGCATCACTACTCTTCAGTCTGCACGAGTGCTTTAGTGGACCTTCTACCATCACCGGTGACCCAATCCAACCCTCGTGCCATCCTGCACTCCCAAGACACCTGTCTGCTCTACCAGGGGCTCCTGAATCAGGATAGTGAGAGGTTACCCCACTGCATAAGCTAGACTCTACCATCAGGTACGTGACAGCAGCATCCAGTTTAGGCACCTTATTCCAGACTGCGGCTGGATCTTCTTCAAAACGGAAAACGCCTTTTATGTAATTTGGGGAAGAAAGGTCTTCTCTCCGGGGCTAGCCACTCCTTGATAGATTTGGAGATTACCAAGTGTATCAGAACGGTATGCCCCTTGGTTCGCTGAGATCCGCATACAAGTGATCATGCAGTGTTGTCGCCTTCTTCTCTTCCCCTAATCCAAGCATAGCATAAAATGGTCTTTAATAACCCATCCACCTGATCCAAGGACAATATTTGGAGGGAGCATCCTCCATTCCCTCCTTCCGAATCCTCATTGGACTGAGTAGGGGAGTGTGCTTTCTGGGCAGCGGTATCTGACTGCATAACTACTCAGAGGGGCCAAAAGTGGACATTGCAAGGACTGAGGTACATGCTGGGCTCGCCCGGGGGTTTGCTAATAAGGAACGAAAAGCTTGAATGGTGGCGTCAAGCTCTTTAACAGAAGCAATTAGATCGCTGCATGCTGATGTTGCTTCCTTTTCTACCATAGAATCAATGCATTCCTAACTTAGTGGCCTCTTCCAACCCTTCTGGCAGCTTAGATTTGCATGAAGGGCAGCTCTTCTTTGGACCAGAGAAATAGGCACCAGCCCAATCCTGCCTCTTCCCCCTGCGCTTGCGGCCGGAAATGAGGCTGCCCCCTCCGGATCCCTCAGTTCAGGGCTGGAGCTTCTTTGAGACACCACCAAGATGGCGGCGGAGTCTCCAGCAGACCGCCACCTGGAGAGACACCGGCTCGAAGTACAGGCTCTCCGAGCATGGAAAGGGGGAAGATGAGTCCGCACACCATTCACCTTAGGTAGGCATGGGAGCATTGGCATCTCAAACTAAGGTAAACACCATTGGAGGCAGGAACCCTGTCTCAGGACACTACCCAAGAGATGCAGATATAATCGCCTGAGAATAATAAAAACTTTACGATCTGTAATTGTACACTTCATAAATTTGGTGATATGGAGAGTTGTGGTCAGCCTGTACAAAGCAATGACAGACTGACAGTGGCTACAGCTGTCCGCCGGCGTTCAGATGTAATCACATGGAGTTCTTGCCTGCAGTTGGGGACAAATGATCACCCCTGGATGCAACAGTAGTGCGAGAACACACAGCACTTCCTCAGCTGCTCAGTTCTAGTGAGAAGAAAGGGGTGGAAACATGAAAAGCATTTGCTGGTATTCTGGCAGACTTCTGTCATTACAAAAAATGGCCTACAGGTATATTTGCAGAAGACAGCACCTTTTAAAAAGCTGATACCTTAGCGTAATGCAATTGTGTATATTGACTGCATAGAGTTTTTTGGAACTAACCCTTTAAGCTTGCAAGGAGGTGAACAGTGCACTTTATTTGTCCAACGGTATTTTCTGCACCTATCATTACCAATTGTTTTACGCGTTTGCAGGTCCCTGCCCCGAACAGTATACGCATGACTCACGGTCTGTCTGAGCCAACGGGAAATATTAGCCGACGAGGCCGCCAACCCTTTGCGCGGTCCTTCTGTCAGCACAAACAATGCATCAGACTTCCGAAAAGAAGCTGTAGCTGCCAAATACACCCGCAAAGCCCTCACAACATCCAAAAGAATGTAACTTAAATTCCTTGGGAATGCGACGGGTGCGGACATAATGAAGGGAGAACAATATCCTCATTAATGTGAAAAGAGGAGACCACCTTCGTTAGAAACTAAGGGGAAGGTCGCAAGACTGCCTTCTCCTTATGAAGGACCAAGTAAGGAGACTTACAGGACAATGCTGCCAACTCAGACACCCGCCTAGCGGATGTAATGGCCACCAAAAAAAGCCACTTTTTGCGACAGCAATTGTAAAGGGAATATCCCCGATTCTCTCATATGGCGGTTTCTGCAGTACAGAAAGTACCCAATTCAAATCCCACGGCGCCAAAGGTGACCGTATCTGAGGAGCCACATGGCGTACGCCCTGTACAAAATGTACGTATCAACGAATGTGATGCCAAAGGCCGTAGAAAAAAGTATCGCCAGAGCCGAAATCTGACCCTTGAGAGTACTCAATGCCAACTTGTTATCCAGGCCCTGCTGCATAAAAGCCAGCAACCGAGACACAATGTAAGAGCGGGGGTTCCAACCCCCCGCCTCACACCAGGCAATATAGGCCTTCCAGGTGCGATGATAAATCTTGCGCGAAGTACACTTGCACGCCTTAAGCATGGTAGTAATCACAGAGTCAGAGACACCCCTATCCCTCAACACCTGGGACTCAATAGCCAAGCCGTCAAAGCCTGCGAGGGTAAAGCAGGGTGCAGGATGGGTCCCTGCGACAGCAGGTCTTCGCGCAGCAGCAGACGCCAGGGAACATCTGTCACCATCCGCACCACGTCGGCGTACCAAGGGCGCCGAGGCCAATCCAGAGCAACCAGGATTGTCGGGATCCCCTCCGCTTCTATCCTGCGCAGTAGTCGCGGTACAAGCTTGATGGGAGGGAAGGCGTACAGGAGCCGATACCAACCCCAAGGCGCTACCAACGGGTCCCTTGTTCTGCTCACGAAGGTCTGCACCTTGTGATTGAACCAGGATGCCATGAGGTCCACGTCTGGCGTGCCCCACTTGTGGCAAATCTGGCGGAACACCTCTGGATATAGGGACCATTCCCCCTGATCCAGCGTCTGGCGACTGAGAAAATGCGCCTGCCAATTTTCTACGCCCGTAATATAAATGGCAGAGATTGCTGGCACATGAAGTTCTGGCCACCTCAGAATGTGGGCCGCTTCCGCAGCCGCGCTCCTCGTTCCGCCCTGATGGTTCACGTACGCCCCCGCCGTGGCGTTGTCCAACTGAACCCGAACTGGGAGGCCGCGCAGCCTTACCGTCCAGTGGGAGAGGCAGAGCCTGATCGCCCTCAACTCCAGCACATTTATCAGGCGGCAGGATTCCTGCGCCGACCAACGGCCCTGAGCAGACAGCTGCCCCAGGACCCCCCAGCCCGATAGTCACGACGGACGCCAGCCTATCGACCAATTTAGGGGGAGGAAAGACTTCCCACGTTAGAGCCGGGGCCCGAAGCCACCAGGTCAACGATCCTCTGGTCTGATGATCCAATATGATCAGCTGGTCCAGGCACAGCGGAGACTTGTCCCACCGTGACAGAATCGCTCGCTGTAGGAGCCGGGTGCAACTCTGGGCGTAAGGAATCGCCACGAAGGCTGAGACCATGAGCCCCAACACCCGCATACAGAATCGTAAGGAGGACCACTGGCGTGACAGCAGAGTGTGCACCGCTGCTTGCAGTGTTAGTAACTTGGCCGGAGGCAAGAACACCTTCGCCTGCTCCGTGTCCAGAATCAGACCCAGATATTCCAGTCGACATGACGGAGTCAACGTCGACTTCTGCAGGTTGATCAGCCAGCTGAAGTCTTTCAACAAGGCCATGGAGATAGCCACATTCTCCTCCAGGGCCGAAGCAGACTCCGCTCGCAGGAGTAAGTCGTCGAGGTATGCTACTACCGTAATGCCTCTCTGCCTCAATAGCGCCAGCACCGGAGCCACCAGCTTGGTGAACACCCGAGGAGCTGAGGCCAGACTGAAAGGAAGTGCCACAAATTGTTAATGTAGATCCCCCACCGCAAAGCGCAAAAAAACGCTGGTGCAGGGGACAAATGGGAACATGGAGATACGCATCCCTGATATCCAGCGACGCCATGAAGTCCCCTTGGTGCAGGGCGGCCACGACCGATCGGACAGATTCTATCCTGAACTTTCAAGTCCAGAACTGGCCTGACCCAAACCTTTTTGGGCACCACAAAGAGGTTTGAATTGAAGCCGCGGAACCTTTCCAGTGGAGGTACCGGCACAATCACCCCTTGTTCGGAGAGCGTCTGAACAGCCCCTAGGAGAGCCTCTTGACGCCCCTGAGGGAGTCTCAAGTTCGATGGGAAGAACCTGTCTGGGGGTAGAGTGCTTAACTCTTTCCTGTATCAGGAGGACACCACTTCCTGCACCCACCGGTCGGAAATGCGGGCAGTCCACCTGTCTGCAAACCCCAGAAGTCGGCCCCCCACCCGAGAATCGGGTGGGGGGGGGGGGGGGGGGCAACCCATCATGCGGAGGAGGACTTATCCTCCGTCTTTTCGCTCTTGCTCTGCCAGGGCCGTTTACTGGACCCCGAGGCAGACTTGCCAGGCCTTGAGCCCTTGCCCGCCAAACAAACAAACAAACAAACAAACAAACAAACAAAAACACACACCTCTTCTGACCCGAAGAAGCAGGACCCTGCTTACGGCGGAACTCCCGCCTTCTGGGCCCTGGGAGAAAAGTACTCTTCCCCCGGTGAAATCTTTAATGATTTCATCCAATTATGCCCCAAAGAGCCAACCGCCCTGAAAGGGAAGATCCGTGAGGCCCTTTTTAGACACATGGTCACCCGACCAACAGCGTAACCACAGCACCTGTCTGATAAGAACTGCAAAAGCAGACATCTTCGACAGCATTGGAAGCAGGTCCAAAGCTGTGTCACACAGGTACCGAAGACCCTGTATCAGATGGTCCGCTCGCTGAGACGCCTCAAGCG
This sequence comes from Glandirana rugosa, assembly GCA_018402905.1. NCBI lineage: Eukaryota > Metazoa > Chordata > Amphibia > Anura > Ranidae > Glandirana > Glandirana rugosa. Next base: position 249,671 of record BLSH010461887.1, on the reverse strand, counting down.
AACACCCGCAGCTCAACTCATTGTGTAACAGTCGCACACTCGGTAAGGGATTGCGACACCATGGCTGACGCCAGAGGTCTCATGGCCGACCCCGCCACCAAGAAAACTGCCTTGGACACCGCCTCCGTCCGCCTATCGGCCGGATCCTTAAAAAGAGGGGAGACCCCTCCAAGGGGATGGTCATTGCCTTATTCAGGCGAGCCACCGGAGGGTCCGCTGCAGGGGATGCCCACTTCACAAAACTATCCTCAAAGGGATAGCGTACAGCTTGGGCAAGGAATTCTGCGGATGCTGCCAATCCTTATAGACCAGCTGGTCAAAGAATTGATCATAGGGATAAGCCCTAGGGGACTGAGGTGGCTTAAAAGACCCACAAACGTAGGCAGTTTCCTGCGACTCCCCGGCTTGGTCCAGTCACAAGGACACACGGATATTGGCGATCAGGGGAGGCCACCAGCGCCCTCTCGCGAGCTACCGAGGCCCCCTGGTCTTCCTCTCCATCCGAGGGCTCCACGGAGGTCCCCGTAACCACTGAGGCCCCTTCCGGTTCAGAATCCTCCCCCGATGAAGGACAGGGGGGTGGACGCTTTTTAGTCACCCCCTTAGCACGGCACCTCCCGGGGAAAAAATTCCCCCAATACGGATCTTAGCTGATCCAGGGGAACCAGAGGGCCCAGCGCAGGTTGCGCTTCAACCAACTGCTCCTTGGAAGGACCCGCAGGTTCATCCGCCATTGTGCCACCGGACACTGATAGGCCAAAAGGCCATGACACCCCCACAATGCAGCCCCACAGATCAACTGGGTGACACCCAGGACTGCACCCACCGCTACTAGCACCCCAGGGAGAGCCCAGCTATACTTGTTGTGTGTGATTGCCCTTTAAGCGCTGCGTCCCAGTAGGAGTGCTTTGCTGCCAGTAAGAAGCCTGCGCCGCCCTGTGCCATCCACGCTGTCCCAGAGTGAAACTCACCAACCCGACAGGCGTAACAGGTAGCCACCTGGTTGCAGACCTTCCTCCCATCTGGTGGAGAGGGATGCTGCAGGCCAACCCCCCCACCGGGACGTGAGCAGAGCCCGGACACTGGGCGCAAGTGGGGGTCACCCACTGGCCTCCCGCACGGAACGGGTACGATGCGGCAGACCCTGCCAGGGCTAAGGGTAGCTCGCATCGGTTGGCCGCGCTGGGGAGAAGTTCAGGATTCGGGATATCCTCTATGCCCCAGCCGGCTACTTGATAGCAGCCTTCTATCAGATTGCTTGAAAAGCCCAAAGAAGAAACAATCTGTGGAACTGCAGGTCCCAGCAGGGAACCAGGTCTAACTCCTTGCACTAGGCATAATAAATCTGATATGCTATGCAGAGCAGGGGGGGTTATACGCTGGAGTGAGGACGGCCCCCTGGGAGGGGTCAGCTTGCTTTTTTTCTATTTGCCTAGTCTACTCCTAGTAGGATGTGCATAAACCCACTTGTCAATGAAGGGCTGCATCTGTCAGTGAACGTAAGAGAAACACCATTTATAAATATGGGTTTAGTGACACTTTAAAAATTTACACACGCCAAGGATTTTCATGAGGCACAATGCTGAAAGTTCCTACGATTCACAGAAAACAGTAGAAAAACAAAGTGCATTCACACGCAAATGCATTTGGAGCAATGCATATTTAAACACATTACTGCATGCAAATGAACCTTCAATTCGTTCAACTATAAAAGATCCAGATAGATCACTTACTGCATGGGTAACGGCAGTGAGCTGGAGTTCGGCTTCAATTTGTTAGTGTATCGAAAATCTGCTAGTACATCTAACACTCTCCTTCCCCCAGACTGACAGACGGCAGACACTGCTGCTGTCCAAAGTTCCCCTTGTCCCTTCATCCAGAGTGGGGCCATGCTACACAAGAGGTGCGTTACCGACCAGATCAACAGGTGAAAACCGAAGGGGAAAAAAGTCTAAAGGAAAAAAAAAAAAAAAACTAATGCAGCCACAACATCTGACTGGTGAGCCGCAATAGATTACATTTTTGGTTTTAATATGAGACTTTAAGATGCTCAGGCCTCAGTGCCCAAGGCTGGTACTGAAGACTGACATCGCAAAAATACAATCCACACTACTTTCTACCTGCTTTAACGGCCAAGGAATGTTTAGCTTCCAGCAGAATCACATTCTTTGTGATGCTTCAAACCAGTAACTAGAATGGCTACAAGGTACAGAGCACATCTATGTACATGGAGGAGTGATTACATACTTTTGCAGGTCCTTACTAGTCAGACTGCTCACTAGTCTGAGGCTTAATTAAAACCACTAAAGTATTGCTTAAACGCTCCAAAGAAACTAACAATTCTGTGCTTCAAAAAGTCTCTCAAAAATGCCATGTTCTAGAGCAGTGGTTCTCAACCCCATCCTCAAGTACCCCCAACGGGCCAGGTTTGCAGGTTTCCCTTTATCTTGCACGGGTGCTTCAAAATCAGTCAATGGCTTGGTATTTTGGACAGCTATTTTATCTAAGAGAAATTCTCAAAACGTGGCCTGTTGGGGGTATTTGGACAAGGTTGAGAACCACTGTCCTAGAGGACACAAGCCCAGAGAGGTCAGCGGCATGCATTAAAACAGAATAGCTCAAAAAAAAAAAAAAAAAAAAAAAAAAAAAAAAAGGCTGGTCAGTACTGGACATTTCATACAAAAGCTGAACATGGCTTCTCTAGATGCAGCCACAGAGGTGTAGCGTGAGCTCAGGTGTTGAGTGGCATCAGTGATCCCGCTATAGAGGATTGGTGAAGACAAGTGTAAGTCATTTTGGCAACTCCAGTGCAGGTTAGAATGTACCAATCCTGGTTGACACTTTCACTTTATAGGCGCCAGTGAATGAAGGTCAAGAGATTACCACACAATTGGTAGAAAAGTTAACAGAACACCGATCCCAAGTACACACATCCTCCCTGCATTCCAAAATGTCAGGTGCCTGCCCTGACCATCCACAGAACACTAAGGCCCCTTTCACACTGAGGCGCTTTCCTAGTGTTTTTGTGCTAAAACTAGCGCTTCGAAAACGCTGCCCATTAATTCCAATGTACCTATTCACACTGGGGCGTCATGCTGGCGCCACGTTTAAAAAAGTCCTGCAAGCATGATTTTTTGTGCTTATTCTGAGCGCTAAAAATATTGCATTAAAAACGCACATATACATTGAAATGAATGTAAAGGGCTTTAAAAGCGCCCACAAAACGCCCAGAGGTTGTGGAAAGGTCAAAATATCAGGAAGTAAACAGGATGTAATGTAGGGGGATGTGCTATTTATTTAATGCTAGTGCTTCAAAAGCGCTTGAAAAACGCCTGGGCGCTAGCGCTAATTATAGCGCTAACTCGGGAAGAACGTGGCAAAAACGCGATCATAACGCTTGATGTTTTGTGCACTTTTTCAAACGCCTCAGTGTGAAAGTAGCCTAAAATGTATAGGTCACAATCCAATAGTTACAGCAGTAAAAACTTTAATTGCAAAATGTTTCAGACAGCCCCTGTATATACCGCTCTGCTCTAGTGCATCTCACCTTAAACAGAGCTTGGTTTGGGGTGAAATGTGCTAGAGCAGAATTGTATATACCAGCAGATTTGATAGCTTGCAAGATTTACAATAAAGTTTACTGCTGTGACTACCACACTGCTGGCTTTCAAATGTTGGCGTATTTAAGGCTAGGTTCACAGTTGTGGGTGCAGGACAGCATGTAATTTGTATCTATTCCTGCATACACAGCCAAAAAGGTCTTGCTCTTTTGCAGACTTGTCATTCCATTTTTAATGGCACTCCCATGCATCTGAAAATGCAGCGCTGAATAACTGCATAGCTAACTGCATAGTAATACACCAGTGACTTGTGTGAACCATTCCACATGGCCTACACTGCCCGAGTTGTATTTCGGATTTAGTACTCTAAATTAACTGACCTGAAACAAATTACACTGAAAATTCTGAACAGTTTATCTGCATACTTATTTCAGCCAAGTGATCCATGTAGCATTGAAACCAGGGGATCTACATCCCAGTAAGGAAACTAACATTTTGAAATGGAGAGGTCAGCAATGGAAGCCTCCCGCATACTCATCTTGATAGATTTTTAGTGCAAAAACTGGATTTGATTGGACTGGTAGTTGGTCACCAGAGGAGGAAAACACATACACCCTACTTCAAGGCAGTGGACACTGAAGATTTCCTTTAACTGAATGAGGTGTACATAATTATGGCAGTAAAATTAAAGTGGTTGTAAAGGTTAGGGTTTTTTGTTTTGTTTTTTTTAACATGTTATAGTTGCCTCCTCTGTGCAAGGGTTTTGCACAGAGTGGCCCCAATCCTCTTCTGGGGTCACTCAGCAGCGATCCCGGCTCCTCCCCACATCGAGTGTCCCGTTGGAGAAGCGCTCTTCCTCGGGGCACTCGTGCAGGCACGCTCCCATGTCCTGCTGCTGTGTCCATTGACAGACAGCAGGACTCAGCCCCACCCCCCAGCTCCCATGTTGTTGGATTTGATTGACAGCAGTGGGATCCAATGGCTGTGCTGCTATCAATCTATCCAATCTGGACCCAGGACACCGGCTGGAGCAGATGTGCTCGTCCCCGTTGCTGGAAAGACCAGGTTCAGGTAAGTAAAAGGGGGATTCTGGGGGGGCTGCTGCATTACAGGAGGTTTACCTTAATGCATAGAATGCATGAAGGTGAAAAGCCCAAGGGCTTACAACCCCTTTAAACACACATTGCTGTCAAACAGGAGACAGTGCCCAAAGCAAACATTACATGTCGTCCCCACAGCATGGGGGTCAGGCAATCTGGATGCCTTGCTTCTAATGCTACAGTACAGGTGTCAGTAATTGTCAGACCACGGACACAGTGGCAGTTCTGTCTGGACCGCACCACTTAGCCTTGGTAGACTCCTATCCTGCCGCCTCTGCTGCTCTTAAACTCACAGCACGGTAGAGGGAAGGAGTCACAGCGGGTGAGGTTGTGGAAGAGGGTGGGAGATATGGCAGGTCTACATGGAGGAGCATGGCCTGCCCAACCTTTCGCTTGTTACTAAAGCGCAGACCTTCTGCCTCCTGCCTTCTTTCCCGCTGTAAGTTTAACAGCAACAGCGGCAGGCAAATAGATTATACAGAAGAGGGATCCAGCCTGCTGTGCCCTCTGCCTTGCTGTGTTATGGTAAGGCAGTGAAGGTTGAAGAGTTGTGATTGTGAAGGAGCACTGCCTTTGGTGGAAGCAGTCATTGGGGAGGGGCGGCTGTGATGTGAAAGCAGGAACTGAAGATATTGATGTAAAGAGGGCTGTGATGTAAAGGGGGGGGGGGGTGGCTTTGATGTGAAAAGGGGGAGCTGCAATATCCCCCCCCCCCCCCCCCCCCCCCCCCGCTGTGATGTGGTGGGTTGTGATTGCAAGAGGGACGGATCTTGGGCGAGGGCGGCTCTGATTTGAAAAAAAGGAGGACTGAAGACACTAATGCAAGCTGGGGCTGTGGTGCTGTGAAGGACAGGGGTCAAAAAAATAAATAAAATAAAATAGATTCGGACCTCTGGAGAAAAAAAAAAAAAAAAAAAAGTTATGGACTGGACCTGTGAATTGTAATTCAGTACCCGTTATAGTAGAAGGCAATGAAGATTATTGAAGAATACAAAATAAAGACAACTAGTTGAAGTGGGTATTAAACCCAAAAGCAAATATTACATTGCAGCTTAACATCTTTGATGGCTGCATTTGGTTTATTTTTAATGGCTCTTTCCTTTTTTCCTTTATTTTTATCAGGGGGATCCAGCCAGCAAGTCTGTTTTTCAACAGAGCAAGCTCTCGTGTAAATGTAGCAGTTAGAGTGTTGAGAGAAACCATTTACAGCCGACAGGGGTGCCTAGAATGATCAGCTTTTATTTATTCATATAAAACCTTTATCAGGAAAAAAAAAAAAAAAAAGTTGCTGTAACTGCAGTGAACTTGAGCTTGGCTTTATTTTGTTAGTGTAAGTAAATCTGCTAGTACATCGCACACTTCATTTCATTTAATAATGCTTGAAGCACAGAAAACACCCTGAAAAAGGGAGAATAGGTCCATCACCTAGTTACATTAGCAAGCAGAGGTCACATGGATCGGGGCAGTATTAAAGAAGTATATTGCAGGGTGTGTCTAAAAGCTTTGCCAGTATCTAATCACCTGAAAGTAGCAGCCTATACCTTGGACTATGAATATCCAGCATATGGCTTGTGCTGTATAATTAGATGAATATGCAAAGGCTTAAAAGTGGTTGTAAAAGGCAGAAGGTTTTTGAGCTTCGTGCATTCTATGCATGAAGATAAAAAGCCTTCTGTGTGCGCAGCAACTGCCCCAGCTCCCCTAATACTTACCTGAGCCCCATCACGATTCAGTGATGTGCACGAGTGCCCTCGGCCATTTGGGACGATTCTTCCTGATGGGCTGAGAATGCAGCCGGTGCCATTGGCTCCCGCTGTGGTGAAAGTCAGTTAGCCAATGAGGAGAGGGTTGGGCCAAAACCGCAACTCTGTGTCTGAATGGGCAGAGAGCTGCAGCTCGGCTCAGGTGCCCCCATAGCAAGTGGCTTGCTGTGGGGGTACTTGACAGGAGGGAGGGGCCAGGAGCGCCGGCAGAGGGACCTAAGAAGAGGATCCAGGCTGCTCAGTGCAAAACCACTGCACAGAGCAGGCAAGTATAACATGTTTGTTAGTGAGAGATTAAAGAAACTTTGTATTCACTGCAGTCAAACGTGGGTAATAGTGCTGTAGTTTGAAATAATTCCCTGCTGGCCTGTCACTATCATAGTAATATGGTCCTTTGAACAATGTTGACTTAGAAGAGCCATATTTTTGACTATAGTTTAACAATATGCAGGCAACTCCCCTAACATCCACCACCACATCTAAGCAGGGGCTTGGAATATAAACTAAAAGTATGCTGCCAACAAGACCAATTTGTAAACTTCAAATCATTACCATTTAAAATGAAAATCACCAGAGTTGTCTGGTGAGGGGACAGTGTCACTGTAGGAAGGCAAGCAATTTTGCAGGAGTTAATTATATTATAAAATCCTTGTGTCACTATAGCCCAAGGCTTTTCCAGTAGGAAAAACATGCGTAGCCATGTACAGTATACTGCCACACCCATTGACCTAAATGAACATCTGCATGTGTATGGGAAGCACATTACTTTCCCACACAATCGTTATCTGCTCTGACATGTACAGTTTGACTGGAGAGTCAGACTGCATGAGAGCAGCAGCCAACACATACAATTATGGTTTGCCATTTGTCATTCTTTGTCCCCTGCACAACTTAAAAAGTTCAGAGTTCCTGTGTGAATGGATGGATACTTTGGGTTGTGCCTTTCGTACCTAATGGAACCTAATTTACAAGCATTAGTGCAACTGCATTTACCTGCGTCTAGCTCATAAAGACCAAAATTTGTACATGTGCCTCAAAAAAAAAAAAATAAATAAAAATAATCGGACACTCACCTGTCCCCCGGTCCAGCGATGCGGCCACTCGAGTGCTTGCTCTTCTCCCCCCTCCCCTCAGCGCGCGCCATCACAAGTGTGGGCACCCAGCTTTGGCTTCAAATCCGGACGCGCACTGCACATGTGCGAGTAGCGCCACGCCTTGTGAATGGCCGGCGTATCTTCTGGGACCTGCGACATGTCCCAGATGATCACCGAAGGGGGTCATAAAGACCTTTTACACTGGGGCCACGGCAAAGCCCCACTCATTTTAGTGGCGCTCTTAAGCTGCTAGCAGGGCCCTTTTAACCCCCAAGAAGGGGTTAAAAAGTACCCACTGTTTGCAAACCACCCCAAAGATGCTGCTTGCAGGACTTTTCCCAACATCCTGCAAGCGCACCACAATACACCAGTGTGAAAGCACACAGTAGCATGGGAGGCAGTTTTTTGGTGCGATTTCCAGCGCTAAAAAATGCCCGAAAACTGCCTCAGTGTGAAAGGGGTTTTAGAGTTGTTCCGTTGTCTCAATGACGGGTAAAATAGGATGGAATTTCCCTTTATTTCCTGTCCTAAGACACAAAGTGAAATTAAATTTTCACAAAGCATTTTAACGATTGGAAGACTTCTTACAACTACATTCACATGTTGGGCAGGGGCAGCCTCCGAGGAGAATTTGGTTGGATTCTCGTACAACAAGCAGTTGTATGACCATTTTCATACGACCGTCGCACCCTGCGTACAGGGCTTTACTCTGGTGACTACATCAACATTTCAACACACACACACACCTCAAGTAAACTTGCAGCAGTCCCCCCTCCCTTAAGAGACTAATTTTGATCATGTTAAAACATGTGGATTTTATTAAACTGCAGCCATGCCAAGCAAGAAAGCCACATTTTTATTAATGCCCACTACTTTGGTGTTTTGTTTTTTTTTTTTGTTTTTTTTTTGCCCAAACACACAACTACCCTAAATCACTAAACAAACCATCCTTCCATTTCACAGTGCTGTAAAGTTACTCATCATCTGTATTACAGGGTGTTAATTATAAAAAAAATAAAATGAAACTCCCAGAAACCAGTTTTTGTGGTTATGCAAAAAGTTCAGTGACGCTGCATCTCACCATTATGGTGTGATCGCCCACAGGCATGTTTTGTGAAGACAGCTCATTATGCATCATGCTCCTTTAATTCACTGCTGGATTCCCCAGCCCCCTCATCTTCTGAACGCAAGTTCACATGAGACCAATTGTTGCAACTTTGTTTGGTGCCCTTGACTGATGCTCTTGTTTGTCTGACTTATCAAATTTTGTTTGCCCTTTCCTACCTTCCTGCACCTGTCACATAGCTAATCTCCTCTTTACAAATAGTCCCCGTCGCCCATCAAAAACAACTCATTTTTCTAGTTTTCAAAGGTCTGAACCAGTATACCCCCTGAGACAAAATACTCACTATAGATGTAAATCAGTGCAAAATACAAGTAGAAGAATAAGAAAATTACAGTGAAAAGTCAACCTATATTTGTGGACTGTCACATGTTTAATCTTAATCCTTTTTCCAAACTCTGAAAATGAAGACCTGACACTTAACCTTATCCTTCCCAATTATAAATCAACCCTTAAAAAAGCAGAACTATAGGCTATCCCCCCCCCTCCCCCATTTTGGATAGAGCAAGGAAGGGTTAGAACCCTGTAAGATTCCTCCCCCCACCATCTGCATCCCATTTCAGATATTTTCTGTCACTTCCTGTCCCATAGCCAAACAGGAAGTAAGCGGAAATCTCGGCAAATTAAGGGAATTCCTTGGGAACCCCCAGGTCACCAGAATTAGTGCCCCCATTGGAAGATTTCCCCTCTTACTTTTTAGGGGACAACCCAAAAATTTAGATTTTTTTTTTTAATACTTTCAATAAATGGTAAAAACGGGACAAAGAGGTGGAATAGCATCCACTGCTGGGAGGTACTAAAGCCAGGCTGGGTAAGAGACATGCGAGGGAGCATGAGGATAAGTCAAAGCCATGGAGGATTGGAAGTGAGGTGTGGCCATAGCACACCCCTAAACCCTGCAGTCTATGTAGCGCACTCAACCCTACACAGCGCATCCCTGAACTCTGCACATAATGCAATCCTGGTATTTCTTCCCTCTAAGATTCTCCCACAGCCACCATATGATGCAGTTCATAGCGGGAGGTGTGCTTGAGATTCTGCACCTATTCTGAGAAGAATAACTCTAGATTTTATATAGTCTTACAACTGGCCCTTTGAGGGCAACCACAATGCTAATGTGTCCCGCAGTGAAAGTTTGTCACCAATGCCCCAAGCCTTGACCCCAATACCAGGTACCTGCTCCCACTTCCGCTCAGATCACCTAGTCAATCTGAGTGAATCAGACCCCCCCCCCTCCTCCTCCTCTCCCCCTTCCACTTGGACAATGGAACGTATCAGTGTTCAAATTCACAGATGTTCCAAGTATTTTTAAGTCATCGACGAGTAAAAATCATTTGAGCGGACAGGAGTGGACCCGACCAAGAAGTGGGTGGAACGCCAGGGACCGTAGCCGTACAATTGACACTCTTTGGTTGACACTAAGGAACACCCAAGGGTGACACGTACGTACCCGGGCGTCGGAGGACGTTAAACACCACAGAACCTTCCAACGCCCTTCCCCCTCTCCTCCTCCTCCCCCCCCCCAGACTAAGTGAGTCTAACTGATCCACTAGACTCGCCTTCACCCTCGTCCATGGACCATAACCCCAGTTCCGAACCCCGT